>PVIW01001401.1:120635-304538 GCA_004026585.1 Noctilio leporinus | reverse complement strand
AAAGAATACATCTCCACCAAACCAGCATGGCAAGAGATGCTAAAGGGTCTGCTTTAAGATGAAGAAACATGAAGGACAAATATCATATGATCTCACCCATTACAGGACAATAATGAACAAAACTAACAACAAGCAAAACAGAACCAAATATATGAATACAGGGAATAGGCCTTCAGTGGTCAGGAGGAAAGGGGTTGTGGGGAGTGGGGAGGCAGAGGCAAGGAAGGAGAGCAGTTTAGACAAGAACCTAGTATAAAGGAACCATGGACATGGACAACAGGTGGGATTGACTTTGGGGGGAATGGGTGGGTAGGGAGGGGGACAGAGGGGAGCAAAAAGGGGATGGATGTAATACAACAGCAATAAAATAAAATAAAATCCCTAAATAAATAAATAAATAAATAAATAAAATGTAATATACCACATAAACAAAATGAAAGACAAAAACCATATGATCATACCAATAGATGCTGGAAAAGCATTTGATAAAATTCAGCATCTGTTTACGATAAAAACTCTCAGCAAAATGGGAATAGAGGGAGCATACCTCAACACAATAAAGGACATATATGAGAAACCTACAGCCAACATCATACTCAATGGGCAAAAGCTAAAAGCTTTCCTCCTAAGATCAGGAACAAGACAAGGCTGTCCACTCTCTCCACTTCTTTTCAACATCATTTTGGAAGTTCTAGCCATAGTGATCAGATAAGAAAAAGGAATCAAAAGCATCCAAATTGGAAAGAAGGAAATAAAACTGTCATTATTTGCAGATGACATGATAGTGTACATAGAAAACCCTATAGACTCCACCAAAAAACTCGATCTAATTTAGCAAAATAGCCTGATATAAGTCAATATCCAGAAATCAAAGGCATTCTGTATACCAACAATGAAACTTCAGAGATAGAAGCTAGAAAACAAATCCCATTTACCATAGAAAACAAGAAAAAATACTTAGGAATACACTTACCCAAGGAGGTAAAAGACCTGTTCTCAGAAAACTACAGAACACTAAAGAAAGAAATTAAGAAATAAATGGAAGCATGTACCATGTTCATAGGTGGGAAGAATTAACATCATTAAAATGCCCATACTACCCAAAACAATTTAGAGATTCCATGCAATCCATATTAAAATATCAATGACATATTTCATGGATCTAGAAAAAATACTTCAAATATTTATATCGAGTCAAAAACAACCACAAATAGCCACAGCAATCCTGAGAAAGAAGAACAAAGTATGAGGAATCACAATACTGGACATCAAACTATACTACAAGGCCACTGTCATCAAAACTGTCTCGTATTGGCATAAGAATAGACATATAGATCAAAGGAACAGAATAGAGACCCCAGAAATAAACCCAGGACTCTATGGTTAATTAACACTTGACAAACAGGCACTGAACATAAAACAGAGTGAAAATAGCCTCTTCAACAGTGATTTTGGGAGAACTGGACAGGGACATGCAAAAAAATAAAGCTAGACCACCAACTTATGCTATACACTAGAATAAACTCAAGATGGATGAAGGACTTAAACATAAGCTATGCCACTATTAAAGTCCTAGAGGAAAGCATAGCCAGTACAATTTCAGATATCCCACAAAGCAATATTTACACCGATACTTCTCCAAGGGCAAGGGAAATAAAGAAATAAATAAACAAATGGGAACCAACTGTATAGGAAAACATATTTGAAAATTATACCTCAGACAAGGGTTTGATCTCCATAATATATAAAGAATTTATACAACTCAACACCAGGGAGACAGACAGCCCAATTAAAAACTGGGCAAAGGCCCTAGCTGGTGGCACAGTGGATAAGGCGCCAGCTTGCAAACCCAAAGGTCACTGGTTTGATTCCCAGCCAGGGCACATAACCAGTTTGCAAGCTGGGTCTCCAGCCAGGTCCATGACTGGAGGCAGGTGAAAGGCAACCATACATTGATGTCTCTCTCCCTCTCTGCCTCTCTCCCTCCTCCTCTTTCTAAAAATGATAAATAAAATCTTTTTTAAAAAAATAGGCAAAGGATCTGAACAGACACTTCTCTGAGGCTGACATACAGAGGGTCCATATGCATATGAAAGTATGCTCAACATCACTAGCTATCAGAAAGATGTAAATTAAAACCACAATGAGATATCACCTCACACCTGTCAGAATGGCCATCATTAACAAATCAACAAGTGCTGATGAGGATGTGGAAAAAAGGGAACCCTCATGAGTTGTTCATGGGAATGCAGAATGGTATAGCCGCTATGGAAAACAGTATAGAATTTCCTAAAAATAATAAAAATGAAGCTGCCTTTTGACCTAGCAATTCCACAACTAGGATTATACCCAAAGAACCCTGAAACACCAATTCAGAAGACTCTATGCACCCCTGTGTTCATAGCAGTGCTATTTACAATAGTCAAGTGCTAGAAACAGCCTAAATGCCCATCAGTGGATGAATGGATCAAAAAACTTTGGTACATTTACACAATGGAATACTACACAGCAGAAAGAAAAAAGGAACTCCTATCTTTTGCAACAATATAGATAAAACTGGAGAATATTATCCTTTGTGAAATAAACCAGTAGGTGAAAGATAAATACCATTTGATCTAATTAACACAGAAGACTAATGAAAAAAATCAACAAGCAAAATAAAACTAGAGGCATGGAAACAAGGAACAGACTTTCAGTGTGCTGAGGGGCAAGACGAGGGGGAGAAAGACGCAAAGAAGGGGAACAGTTTACTCAAAAGAACTAGTGAAAACAACCCATGGACATGAACAACATGTAGGACTGACTGTTGGGGGTGGGATAAGGAGGGTGGGGAAGGGGATAACAGAGAGGGAAAAATGAGATGAATGTAATATGACAATAATAAAATAAAATAAAATAAATAAAAATAAAAACATTTTTAGACACATTAAGGAGAAAAAAAATTGATAAGAACTAAGAGGTAAGTTAAACACAGCTTTTTTAGAGAGAGAGTAAATCAGGCCCTAGCTGGTGGCATAGTGGCTAAGGTGCCATCCTGTGAACCCAAAGGTCGCTGGTTTGATTCCCAGCCAGGGCACATAACCAGGTTGCAAGCCAGGTCTCCAGCCAGGTCTGTAGCTAGAGGCAGATGAAAGGCAACCATATATTGATGTCTCTCTCCCTCTCTGCCTCTCTCCCTTCCCCTCTCTAAAAATAATAAAATCTTTAACTAAAAAAAAAGAAAATCTGGAGGCTAAACCTATAAACACATATGTTACTGTTTCTGCTATTACCTTCTGCCCAGGAGACATTTTTATAAGATTTAGAGAGAGTGGTGATTGAAGGGGAAAATTAATGTTTTGGGCCTATAATTGCCATAATAATTCATAGAATAAATTCTTAGTTATTTGGTGTCAGGCATGACCTTAATATTGAAACCACAGGTAATCTTCAAATCCCTTTTTAGTTAATCACCTCGAATCCCTGAAGTTTTGGCCAGAGCCTCAAAGGCCAACATTATCAGAAACGTGTCTCAACACTTCTCTGGTGTGAGGCCTGATGCACAGTGATGAGCTGCCAGCTGCAAAGAAAATGAGACAGGATAATGAGGCAACTGTGAGCCTGCCCTCATTGACATTGTGTATATCTCCCAATAATCTGAACAAGTCCACAAGAAGAGAATTCAAACGCTGCCCTCAGTCACTGGTTTGCCAAAGTTGGCCCTTATCACACTAGTTTAACGAACACAGAGCTTGCTCAGTGTATGATGGGATGGGAAACTGCTGCTTTACTATTATGTTCCATTGGACAAAGAGCAACACAAAGCAGTGGCAGGGCTAAGCTTTGGTGCTAGTCCAAAGCTATATGTACGTTCCATGTCCCCCTCCCCCATTAAAGGCTCACAGAACTCTCCAGAGCACGTCATCCAGTTCTGTGCATCCATGAATGGCCAAATACCTTCTCCTCAAAATGAGTTCTGGAACCAGAAGCACTGGCATCACCTGATGTTTATCTGAAACAGAATTTCAGACTCTACCCCAAATCTACTGAACCAGAATCGTATTTGGACAAGATTTGCCAGTGATTTAGTGCATGTTAAAATTTGTCACACATTGGTTTACAACACTGAATCAACTATCAAGAAAAGGGCATTGGAAAAAAATATTTTCTTTTAATAAAGAGCATTACTAACTATAATAATGAAACACAAACAAAAAAGGAAAAGCAGTAACAACAAAAAAAGCAAATTGCTAAGAAGACTAGAGCTATCCCATGGAGTAGGGACCTAGCCTGTCTAACTACTCCAGGGTGGAGAGGGATTGCAAAAGTCATATAAAGAAAATACTTGATCACTGTCTTAATCTAGGACTGGTGATTCCATTGCACCAACCAAGCAGGCAGTCAGCATTCACCTCTAAGGATAACCAGGTGATGGTCCAACATCACAGGTAAGAATAATGACTAAGGACCAGCAGACCTGAGTTCACTTTGCCACAAGCATTTAGCAAGTCTTAACTGACATTATTCTGTTTATTCACAGTCCTCACACTCTGTGAAAGAGACAAGGCCATCCCGCCCCCCACCTTTTTTTTTTTTAATTTGAAGACTAATTGGCTCTATTAAGCAATTCAAACATTTCAGGAATTGGGTAGCATCCCATCTAGCAACTAGAAGGGTGCTCCCCTGCTTTCCCATTTTAGAGATGAATAAATCAGGCTTTAGGGAGGTAGAGACTCTCTGAAGGTCAAGTCCATCAGTAGTGCTGGTGACAGAGCTGGGTCTCAAGCTCAGGCTTCAGCTTCTCTTGTTCAGTGTCCTTTACTGCTGCAGCAGACAGGCTCCGGTGAATGTTAATTAAGGATCCAATTCGGAGCAGTGATTACCACCAGGAAGGGGCCAGATGGACAAGCAGACAGCCATCTGCCTCCCACCTGGGTCACCCACCTCCAGGCCCTTTGTTAGTAATGAGTCACTATGTCAAAGGCAAAGATGTACCAGGAAAGAACCTCTCTGGAAGCCTGGACGCAGGAATTAACTGATCAAATGACTCGCCCAGAACCAAGGGACCAAGACCAAGGTTTTATAAGTAGATAGATTTTCTCAAAGTGAACCTACAGAGAAATTTATTCATCTCTATGTGACAAGAGGAAGGAGAGGGAGGGAGAGGGGAGGGGAGAGCAAGCTGTGACAATTTCTCAGGCTTACCTTGTTTTTAATGACCTTGATAGTTTTGAGGAGTACTGGTCAGGTACTTTATAGAATATCCTGCACTTGGGAGTTGTCTGATGTTTTCTCATGGTTAAACATAGGATGTGGATTTTGGAAAGAAGACCACAGAGCTAAAGTGCCATTCTCATCGAATCATATCAAGAGTATACTACTTCCTCACTGCTGATGTTAACCATGTTCACCGGGCTGAGGCTATCTTTTTCCAGTTTTTCCACTATAAAAGTACTTTACTCCCCCTTTCCATGCTTTATTCTCTGGAAGGAAGTTATTTTGCACAGCCTACTCTTAATTAGTCAGGAGTTATGCTTCTTGCCCTTGAGGGCAAAGTAGTATGGGAGATTTGTCTATTCTCCTCCATTTATTGATTCAATCCTTTGTATGTACCAGCAGGGACTCATGAACATTTTGTAATTTAGGTTATGATCCAATACTGCTTTATTTCATTTGTTTCTCAAATTGTTTCAGCATTGCTCATTGAAAGCTCTCCCATTCGGCTCCCATGTTGCCTGTCACAGCCCCATCGCTGCGGACTTTTTGAGCACTTCCTTCTTTTCTGGTTCTAGAAGAGGCCCAGGTTCATTTTGTGTACTACCTGCCTGAATCCTAGAAAAATCCTAGATGTAACCACCTCTGTCTGGATTAGGCTAAACATGAATTCCTACTGGTGTCTCCACTTTTTTGCTATTATTACCTGGATCATTCCAGCCTCCTCCCACTCCAACAGCAAGAACCCTAATAGCACTCATTTTTCAGCTCTTCATTCCAACCTGACTAGCTGTTTCAGGGTGGACCCTCTACTAAGCAAGTCCTAAAGAATCTTCAAATCTCTCATATTTTAACTTCAATGGTCTCTTGATTACCTCAGGCCCCAGCTTCTTCTTTTCAAACTTGATGATAAGTATCTTTATAATAATTCTAGGATTTCACACATCCAAAGCATAGGAAAATAGTAACTGATTTAATGAGCAGCAAATCCAACCTCATATGACAAATATCATTTTCACAGTCAAAAATATGAGGGTACTAATTGCTTATATCTTTGTTTATCCATTATCAGTTTAAATTTATTCACTGTGAGCTCTCACCTTGCCTTGTATTTTAATCATGTTTAGGTAAGTTCTGCCAAAGGCAGTGATTTATCAAAGATCTAGAATTGTCAAATCTCTTACCCCTGCTTCCCACAGTCTCTGCAGATGACACCTGGGTTCCAGGGTGGTCAGGATCAATTCATGGCATCATGAGGAGGGGTTAGCTTTGGCTCACCAAACTTGATCTCACTGAGCCTCACTGCCCATGCCATGGTCCCATCTGTTTCTCCTTGTACTCTGGATCAACTCCCTTTTGGATAATTCCTGGAAAGGCCTTAGCAAAAAGCAAAGATGAAATTATCCACAAGCAAATTGTAACTTGTGTAACATGCTGCTTGTATTAGTGAAGCTTACTTAGTCAAAGGTATAAGAGGAAATATTTGGAAAATATTGATGTGGATTTACATGCACATTACCTGATCTCTGTAGTCAGCCAAGCTGTTCTCCTTTCTTGGCAGCAGGTGGGGAATGAGGTGAACCGAGAGAGAAAATTAGATTCTTAGAGAAGGAATGCTAAGGAAGGTAATAGTCAGCTTTTGACATTTTAAAGCAAGCAATATGTTTCAAAGTCTAAATTTCTTTTGTTCCCATTTTTCATACCAGGGTGATATAGAATTTTTCCATGGTGTAATTAAGAAGGCCATACATTACAGGCAGAAGAGAAAGGACATAAAATAGAAGAAGTAAAAGGGAAGCCCATCCCTTTGAAGCCAAGGCTCTTGAAGACAGAATATGTGCTGAAGACAGAGAAAAGAGGAAAACAGAGGTGGAGAAGTTAGTCACATTATGTTTTGCTCCTGGGCTGAAACCCTGATGAGTTGGAGAACAGTTAGGGCAGAGAAGTCTTGGCCCACTCTCTATTTGGAATCCTGGAAGGAAGTCCCCTGATGGGCCAGGCACCCCAAGTCCATAGGTGTTGGGGATTGGCCCCACCAAAGTAAAGCTCAATGTACGGCATGGTCAGAAAGAGACATCCAAGCTCAGCTCTCCCAAGCTGCTCTATATTTCTATTGGCTACATTGGAACCCAGAGACTTCCCCTGGGCCCTGAAAAGGAGAAGCAGAAGGTAGCTGAGTCTAAGAGTCAGCTTTCCAACCATGAGACCCATTGTGGTCAGGGTGACTCAGCAGAGAAGAATGGGCTCTACTCCACACCCCATCTCACTCCAACCGGAAGCCAATGGAAGGCCTGCAGAGGCTCAGTGGAGGTTTTAGAGCCATCATTGATACAGTGAAGTTGGCAGCCGAAAGTAGCAGAGCCTCTGCCAAGACTAGAGAGGCTAGATTGCAAGTAATATCAGCTTTGACTTTAGGCACAAATGCCAGCATGGCAAGCATCCTTCTAGTAGACAAAGAATGTTGCCATAGAAATGGAAGACACTGTCAGGGACACCAGAGAGGTCAGCTGATATTGAGTAAACTCTAAGAACCCTTCCCTTCCCATTGCCAAGAGAACACAGTAAGTCACAACCCTGTCCCACTCGCTAACAGCCATCTTGATGAGGAGCAGGACTGTGGTCAGAAATCTATGGGTACCCCTGCCTGGTGTCACAGTGGATAAGGCTCCAGCCTGCAATCCCAAAGGTCACTGGTTCAATTCCCCAGCCAGGGCACATAACCAGGTTGCAAGCCAGGTCTCTAGCCAGGTCTGTAGCTGGAGGCAGGTGAAAGGCAACCATACATGGATGTCTCTCTTCCTCTTTGCCTCTCTTCCTTCCCCTCTCTCTGAAAATAATAAGTAAAATCTTTAAAAAAAGAAAGAAAGAAAGAAAGAAATCTGTTGGAAAGATTTTTTTCACTTAAGGAGACTAAGTCTCATTTAAATGGGATGCGTGAAAGTATCGTAAGGGACTAGCTCTTCAAAACTGTCTTAAAATAAAATTAAATTGTATGTGTCAGCTCTGATCCATAAACTCCAACCAGCTTAGTGAAAAAAGTAAGTATGATGGAAGACTCCTGAACTGCTCACAGAGCTGAAGGAAGAGCTGTAGCAGGAACCTGGTAGAAGTGGAAGGATGTACCTCCAGGAAGGAGACATGCTGTTACTAGAAACAGAGGGAAGGGATGCTGAACACGCAAATACAACATTATGTTCACAGCTTTTCCCTTAGCAAACAAGGACACCAGGTGCAGGAAACAATCATTCATTCATTCATTTGTTCATTCACTCAACAGCTATCTATTGAGCTAAGAGAAGAGAAACAAGACTACGAAGTTGAACGAGTCCTGGACCCTGGCCTCAATAGACACCTGGGTCTCTCTACACTTGACTTTTCAAGGTGTAGAATTTTATCATTATTTCCCTGGCTTTTCCTCTTCTTGGTGGTTCATACTAACATGCAAATGTACCTGGCATCTCTCATCTCTAAAAATAGTCTTTTTTAAATAACTTTTATTGGATTTTTTCCCATTACCATATATCTTCCCTATACCCTCTTCGACCTCCACTTACCCTTCTTCTAAAAATATTCTTGGTGCCCTAGTCTACTACCCAACGTTTCTGATCCCCTTCCTTAACAGGGGCTTCCATCCTCAGGGTCTTCTCATGGTTGCAATCTGGCCCCTGTAGTTTCCAACATCCTGTCCGCCATCTGAGCAGAAGGGGAAAAAGATAGCTGAGTCAGTCCCTTTAAACGAGCTTTTATAAATGCCCTGCCTGATGCCTCTCCTTATAGCTCACAGACTTCCAGAAATGGCAAAGGAGGGTGGAAAACATAGTTTGTTAATTAACCATTTTTTCTGTCCCAAGGAAAGAATAAGAAAAGAATGGATATGAGGTAGGTAACCAGAAATCTCTGCAGTACTTTCTTTGATTCCCTTCTAGTACATCTGCATTTCTCTTAATATAATTTCTCAAAAGAAATATCAACATATACCACTTCCACTTCCTTACTGTCCATTCTTTCTTTCACCAGTCTGCATTCTATCAACATGTTGCTGAATTTATTAGACAGACCACTCTTTTTTTTACACTCAACTTCTCTGTTAGTACTCAAATATTTCTCTATGAAATATTGTCCTTCCTCTCTCAGATTCCTCAGCATACTAATCTGTTTGTTCTCCCCCACCACTCCTATTTTTCTCACCAACTCCTGCTTCTTTATTTAGTGTTACACAATTCAATTTCAGGCTTCCTCCTGTCTTTCTTCTCTTCTCTCTCTATAATCTTCTCCTCAGTCATCTCATCCAGTCCTGTGGCCTTCAATACATCTGTTTCCCAATCCTCCCAAATTCGTATCTCCAATCAAGACCTCATCTTGATTGTCCATCCCATATGTTAGCTGACTACCTGGCATCTCAAAGTAGTTCTCTCATAAGCTTAGATGCCCAAACAGAAAGTCTTATAATCCTCTAACCTCCACCCAAACTTGCTTCTACTCCAATTTCTCCCTCTTCACTAAATGCCATCTTTGCCCATCTGGTTTGCTGGCCAGAACCCAGAAAAATCTATTTTGACCTCATTGTCTTTCTTACCTCCCATCCATCACCAAGTCCTGCCAGTTCAACCGCAAATATTTTTTCAATTTATTTTTATTGCCAATGTCACCAGTCCAGTACATGCCACTCTCATCACTCTCCTAAACTACTACAATGTCTTTCTAATTGTTTCTCCTTTCTTCACTCTTGCTCCCCACTTCAGCCTAATCTACACGAGACCCAGAGTGATGTTTTAGTATTTCAATTTGGATTATATTATCTCATGCAGAATCCCACAATGTCTTCTTGTTATAATTAGAATAAAATTTACCTATTAATAATTTTTATATTGATTACATATTAAAATGATAATGTTAGGAACATTCGGTTAAATAAAATTATTAAAATTTGAAAAAAGAATAAAGTCTAAACTCCTTACTTGGATTCTCCAGCCTTCCCCTGGAGAATTTACCTTATTCCCAGGTAAATTGCTTCAGTTCACATTAAATCCAAATTCATGAAATTCTTTATCATAGTGAAACTCGGTATTTCCTGTTTCTTCTGCCTGGAATGCTCCTCCTCCAGCTCCTTACATGACTGGCTTCTTCTCACCCCTTCTGGTTCAACCTAAATATCAGCTCAGAGAGACATTTCTTTGTAACCCTAAGGTAAGACACTGCTTCCCACTGCTGTCTACCACAGTACCCTGCCTGTTTCTAATAGGCACTGACCTGAGTTTGCAATAATTGGGAAAAATTTTGGTTGCAAATTTGTCATTCATTACTTTACTTGTACTTGTGGTTTATTTCCCTTCTCCAGATTATATACTCTATATGTAGTATAGTGCCTGCCACTCATTAGGTACTCCATAACTAAATGGTTACTAAATGAGTGTTTGGAGCAACAAGGTAAGCATATACTCTCATGTTTATTCTCTTCAAAAACCTGATAATTTAGGTATTTTTATCTCCATTTTATAAATGAGTAAACTGAGAATGAGAGAACTTATGTAACTTCACCAAAGACTCCTAAGAGGTAAGTAGAGAAGCAGGAATTCAAAGCCAAATCAGGCAGGTTCCAGAGCCTCTTCTTCCACTGCCGGCCATCTCCACATGCGCCATCTCTCTGGGGTATCCAACACACCAGTGGGCCAGTTTTGTGCTTTATAGTTGGCCAGAATGTCAACAAAACAATACCAGTTGCTTAATGTGAGACAAAGAATTGAAAGGTCATCCCAGATTTCATTATCTTCCCACAAGTAATTGAGACTAATTAAAATTTAGATTCAGAAGGCATGAAGAAATCATTTTAATTAGCAATGGAGTCGACTTTTCCTCAGCAACAAGCAATCCAGAATCTCAATTTATGCTGACAGAGGCTCTAATTAGCTAGAAAAATGGCTGTTTCCATGAAGGATGAAGAAAATACTGACTTTGGCCCAGGTCCTTTGCAACTTCTTGAAGACATTCTATATGTCTCAAAGACTGAAATTGTCTATGATGGCCAATTTCACCATAAATATTTCCTGTTAGACTGGATGAGTTTTTATCCTCTTCTTTTATATTGATCTGTGTCAGAAGGTCAGGAAGGGCAAAGTTAGGCTAAAAAGCAATAATTATACTTCTTCCTTCATTTCCCTTTACACTTGCTACCTATGTTTTACCATTCTTGGCTCTTCAATTAGCATTTTAACAACTCTAAGAAGTCTTGCTGTTAAGAAACTCTTATTGTGGTTTTTATAAGCCAAGAATTCTGTGGTCAATATTTGCTGATAACTTGTGTAAGGATGGTCTCCAAAGTTGCCCACTAACAACTCCTCCCATTCTTGTATGCCCATATTGTTCCTTCCATCAACAGATTGTCTATCTCCTCTCTCCTTGAATCTAAGATGACCTTGTTATTTACTTTGTTAAATATAAAGTGGCAAGAATTATGCTATGTCAGTTCTGGGTCAGGCCATTAAGAGGTGTGACAGATTCTTCTTTTGCTTTCCGGGAAACTGGCTGTCCTCTGAGAAGTCCAACTATTGTACTAATGGAGAAAAAGATCCAGTTAGAAGTCCAGGGACCTTCCCAAGACCATCTATCCATTGTACTTTGTGAAAAACCCAGCTTTCCTGATTCCCTGTTCAGTGTTTTGCCCACAACATGTGCTACCATTGATCTACCTCTCAGAGTGACTGTTGCTAATTAATGGTTGGTTTAATTTGACACATTTGGATTTTAAGTCATTAGAGACCAGAAACTTGAAACTATCTAGTTTAATCTAGACTCATAATTGTACATTTATTTACTTTTCTAATTCTTCCCATTAAGAGATTTTTCTCTCATCCCTGTAATTTCTGTAGAAGCCCCCTCCTCCTCATGATAATATTTGAAGAACAGTAAAGAGCTCACATCCTGGCATCAATTGCTCAGAGTTCAAATTCCAACTCCACTCACTGGCTTCACCAAATTCATTCATCTCTCTGGGTCAACTTTCTCATTAATAAAATGAGGATATAAAAATGCCTGCCCGTTATTTATCAGTATTTTTGTTCTGCTATTATCTTACCACTAACAATTTTTAAATTTTTTGTTAACCAAACTTAAACTACCAGTTGGAAATTTCTGATTATCACAAGATAACCACTATTACTACTGTGAGTTAAAATAATGCTGAAAGACAAGATTTATGTCTTGGTTCACCTGAATGGTCCTCTGTACATAAATGGTTAATGTTTGCTAGATTTGGGGAGATAGAGAAAGAACCTGACAGTATTTAAGTACCACTCCCAAATCCTACCTGCTTTTGAACTCCTACTTGTCTAACCGGTAACAAATCTCTCTCCTTCTTATTTACTATTTACTCCTCCTTATTTACTCCTCCTTACTTATTTATGAAATTTGATGGTTCACTCCCAGTTAAATGTTGTGGAGAAACAAACACACTCCATGCTACAAAATATAAGCTCAAAATAGCTCAAGTCTCTTACTTGTATTATCTCCACACTATGAAGGGAATACAAAGTTGAAGCCTTGTAATTTTTTTAAATCCTCTTTTATTATCTGAACTATAGGCATGGACAATGGTGGGGGGTTTGACTGGGGGTGAGGGGGTGGGATAGGTGGAAGAGGGCAAAGGGGAAAAACTGGGACAACTGTAATAGAATAACAGTAACATATTTAAATGAAATCCCCTTTTATTCTTTCCTCTCCACTTTTCTGTCATCTTGCAGCTTGTCTCTTTTATTTCCTTTAACCCTTCCTTCCAGTTCCAATCAGCCTCCTTGCCACTTATCTCTTAGAATTCTCTCTTCCCCTAACCCCAAAATTCTCAAGATGACCAGTGGGAGCTTTCAGACTTGCATCTCTTGCCTTGGCTAAGTACCTTAGTTGGTTATAGCAATGTCTCAATATGCCAACATTTTGGGTTCAGTCCCCAGTCAGGGTACATAGAAGAAGCAATCAATGAATGCACAAATAAGTGGAACAATAGAATAACAATAGAATCTCTCTTTTTCTTCAAATCAATAAAGTAAAATTTTAAAAATACGAGCATCTCATCAAATTAATCACAGTGACCCAAGCTTTTATCCAGTTGGGCCAGCAGATGAGAGCAGCAGCCGTTTTGAATGATCAGTTTTTAGCTTAGCAGAAAATATTAAACAAGAATGCTATTATCCCTTGGAGTTGCCTAGTTGAGAGACTAAGGTTTCCTGTTGCCCCTCAGAGAGACTCAGTCTCCACTTGTTTCTCTGGCTGCAATCCAGGAGGGTGGACACAGACCTGTGTGTGTGTGGTGGGGCGGGCGTGTGGGGGGGAGGGGGGGTCAGGAAGGAAGAAGCCAGGCTGAGGCCAGCCACAAAGTCAAGCAGGATCACAACTTTGGTGGTAATTTACCCCTGGCATAGTGTGTTTCTTGTGTTAATCCCAGTAAGTCTGTCTGTCTGTCTGTCTCTCTCTCTTTCTTTTTTCTCTGACGACAAACAAGTTAAAACTTAAATTTCCGAAAACCATAATGAGGGAGGACTAACAGATCTAGTCAGGGATAGAAGGATAAATCTTTTGAGGCAGGATAGTGAGAAGCTAGGAAAATTTCTTGGTGAGTGGAATAGGAAGTTAAGACAGAGAGCTGAACACACCGGCCAAGCAATTTATAGCCAGGTGCAGGGAGCAAAACCAGGGAAACAAGGACGTAGGGTTCAGGTAACCTTTCTTCCTTGGAGAGAACATCCAGGCCTCTGCTGCGTTTCAGCTCCAGGCCCAGACAAACCAGGTGGGCAATGCCAGAAGCAACCGCAATGACTAAGGACCTCCTGCCTTGTCCCTGACCAATCAGTGGAGACCATGACCCTGAAAGGGCACATCTGGAAGACTGATGAATATTCTAATGAACATCTCCCCTAAGATTTCTGCCTTATCTTCAAGAGAGAGATAAAACCCTCAAGACAAAGGTAATAGCACAGAGGGGAAGTGGCCCCTCCCTCTGAGGAGCTGTCTCCGGACATTCCCTTCTTCCCCCAGTCTTCCTTCACAGGGCGCATCTCCCAAACTCTCAGGCAATGCGCAGCTAGCTGGCAGCTTGTTCCAGGCTGATCCCCTGAACTTGTTCCCAAAGGCCCCTTTTCTCTGATGTCCCAGTGAGCTGAGGCAGCCCAGCCCAGGCTCTCCTGTTACTTCTTCTATGCTGAGCCCTTTCTTGTTTTAGTGCAATCTTTCCTACTTGAAGTCAAGAACCCACACACTGCAACTGGCCTTGGACAGACCCACTTAGGGCCAGGCCCCTGTCCAGTAACATTTTGAATATTGTCCCTCCAAATATACAGCGTTTTGAAGAATATTGAATGATATAGGGACTGCTCAGGGACAACAAAATAAGCAGGCTATAAATTGTAGAGAGTGTTACAGCATAATCTTGCTTATTTAGAGAGAAAGAACATGAACCTGGAAAAAAAATTTACCATGTTTGTCTCTGGAACTGGATGATTTTTATTTATATTCATTCCTCACTCTATTTCCTAACATTATTTTATGTAAAAGTTTTTAAAATTAGGAAAAAGTAGTAAAATCTAACCCATTTTGTGAGCCGCTCCCCAGTGGTCCAAAGGTGCTAAAGGATGTGACCATGCAGGCTCACCTGTGCACTGAGCTGCTCTCCAGGCTCCCGAAGCTTCCCTGTGGGGTCCACACCAGTGCTCCCCATCAGGCCCATCCTCCCTTGTGACCAGCACCTGTTCCCACAGCCCTAACTGCCTGCACCATGCACTTCCAAGGAAGATATAAACAATAGGGGCGGTTGGGATGAGCAGCAGCTGTGCACAGTGCAAGAGAAGGGAAGTGAGGAAAAGCAATGACTACACTCAATATGGGCAGAAAATCAGAGCAGGATGTTCTAGGTCACATCTGCCGCTGTGAGAAGGTACAGGGTAGAGTCTGGAGAAGCCTCCTCACACATAAACTCTAGGGCATCTCTGTGCAAAGCTAAGTTTGGATGCTGTATCTCCATGGGAACAAATAGAGTCCTTATCATCAAGCTTTTCTTAATGAAGGGCAATTTACGGACAACATAATCATCTTCATTAGGCCTGTAAACTTTTCAGAAAACAAGGCTGGTGACCTGGAGAACTTGGTAAGTCCAGTCTTGCAGATTTAGTGCCTAATTTTTCAGCACACCAGATAGCACCATCTCTCTGGTCCAAACTCACACAAATAAGCTCATAAGAGACACATGGGTAACAAGAATGCCAGTTCCTTGATTAACAATTGAAATGATATTAAATGCATAGTTATGACCTTATGACTCACCAATTCCGTTCCTAGGTACATTACCTAAGAGAATTGAAAACATCCATCCACTTTAAAACATGCATGTGAATGTTCATAGCAGCATTATTCATAATAGACAAAATGTGGAAACAAGTCATGTGCCCATCAGCTAATAAAGGATATGTAAGCATCTTAGAGCCATACAATGGAATACTGTTAGGCAATAAAAAGGGATGAAGTACTGATAGGTGCTACAAAATGAATAAACCTCAAAAATTTATGTTAAGTAAAAGAAATCAGACACAAAAGACCACATATTGTATGATTCCATTTATGTGAAGTGTCCAGAATAGGCATTTTTTAAATTAAAATGGTGGCTGCTTAGAGGACAAGTTCATTGTACCATTTCACCCTCCCAGTTACCAAAAGTGAGCTGAATTACAGCTGGAATGTTCAACAAGTATGGATTTTGCACAAGGAATATTGGTATGGTTTAAGTGCTTTATGGTAACTGATCTAATCCCTGGTGTGGCCTTGCCCACCACACTGGCACTTACTTGGTGGACATGTAGGTACCCCATAGCTCAGCCCCACCCACCCAGGTGAGGACCAGTTAGAGCAGACAGATCACTTTTAGCCTTTCTCCGCTTTCATTTGGTGGGACTTTTAAGGTTCATATTACAGAATGGGCAGGAATTACTCAGGTTTTGAGATGATGGAAACTTCAGATAATGTCATTCTCCTCCCTATCTGGACAGGGAAAAGGTAGGCAGAACCAATGGAAAAAAAGGTGTTAAATATGGCAACCCTTACAGCAATCTAGCTTTAAATTGATGGTCAATCTGAGGCCTGATATCTCTGTTCAGTATAATCAGTCTTCTGCAAACACCTGTGATTCATCTGCAACCCCTTCAAATTTGGGGGATTTTATTATTTTTTTGAAATATTTTATTGTTTATGCTATTACCATTGTCCCATTTTTCCCCCTTTGCCCCTACTCCATACAGCCTGTCCCCCACATCCACAGTCAGTCCCCACACTATTGTCTATGTCCATGGGTCCTTCATCTATGTTCTTTGACTGATCCCCTCCCTTCCTTCGGTCAGTCCCCACCCCCCCACCCCCCCACCTCTTACAGCTGTGAGTCTATTCCATGATTCCATGTTTCTGGTTCTGTTTATTCATTAGTTTTGTTCATTAGATTCCTCTTATAAATGAGATCATATGGTATTTGTCTTCAACCAACTAACTTATTTCACTTAGCATAGTAACCTCCAGTTCCATCCATGCTATCAAAAAAGGCAGAACTTCCTTCTTATTTTCTTCTGCCTGTTATTCCATTGTGTAAATGTACCACCATTTTTTATCCATTTATTTACTGATGGGCACTTAGGCTGTTTCCAGCATTTGGCTATTGCAAATAATGCTGCTATGAACATAGGGATGCATAGGTTCTTTGGAGTAAGTGCTATGGGATTCTTAGGGTATATTCCCAGCAGTGGAATCTCATTATAATCAGCCAAAAATTCTCAGGGAACATCTGGCTGAGTCAGGGACAACCCCTTGGAGAGCTGGGGCTGGGAAACAACCATTATGTTGCATGGTGCACTCACTGCACAACTAGCTTCATTGAACCATTTATTTGGCAACTGTGGGCTATTACTGAAGGGTAATGAATCAAGAAGGAACCACCCAAGTGTCTATGCAGGCAGTTTGTCTCCTATTAATGAATCTGTGCTTTCAACACAGCTGTGATTTCAAGCAAAGGTATTTGACCTAAGTAGGAGCAGCAGCAGAAATAAATAGATTAAGAAGCTAAGCCAAGGCTAGATATATGACATTCTCCATAAGATATCCTTTCTCATTTTGTGATACCTATCTTCCCATTTTTCTTTCCTTCTTTTCAAAACTTAAATACAAAAAAAAAAAAAAAACCTTTTAATACATATTATGAAGGGCTTTTGTATTAATTTGGTTTTTATCATCCCTGCTTAATTCACATTCCCCACCTAACTGCTCTTCCACTTTGCTACATCTCTTTACCTTCTCGATTTCTTCTGGGCCTCTTTCAGCAAAGGATGCTCACAGAATTAACTGCATCCACATGGCTTTGGAGGTCTTTGCAAAGTTTCATTTTTTTCCTTAACATTAAAAAAATAGATTTCTCAAACTGTAATTTAAAGTATTTTTACATCCTTAATTTTTTAATATTAATGAAAACTTCCTAAAAAGCCTGATATTTCCACCAGAGCCAAATGCATGAGAGATAAAATTCTTTAAAATGTGTCCTTGTATTTCCCCACCTACTTTTATGCCTCTGTTTCCATTTCTGTTCACTGATGGTAGGTTAGGAAATTTTGTTTTGCCCTACAATAACCAACAACCATCTTGAATAGTCATGATCCAATTTTAGACTAGTTATAAAGAATTAAACCATCATATGCATTTTATAGTTAAACCCCTGTCAGTATTAAAGTATTTTTTGCAATCCCTTCTCAATTCAGGCTCATTCTGCTTCATCATAACAACTTATGTCCCATAATAATCAAAATCATTAGATAAATAAAAGAAAGAGAAGCTAGTTTGCTACTTGGTTGAGGTTTTTGGTTTTTGGAATTTGTTGTTGTTGTTGTTATTGTTATTGGAGGGGTGGGGATATCAGTTAAATGGATACCTTCTCATTTCATGACCCACATCCTACTCACTGAGGCCCAGGAATTTTGGAGTTATGCACTAACTCTCAACTTTATATTTTTAATTAATTAATTAGAGAGAGGGGAAGGGAGGGAGAAAGAGAGGAACAGAAACATCAATATAGAGAAAAAAAACATTGATCAGTTGCCTCTTGTACACGTGCTGACTGGACAGAACTCGCAAACTAGGCATGTGCCCTAAGAAGGAATCGAGCCGCTGACCTTTTACTATGTGGGATGATGCCCAACCGCCTGAGCCACACCAGTCAGGGGGTATCTCCTCTCAACTTCAGTTACCAATATTTCACTTCAAGGTCAAGTGTCTCTCCTCCAATTACCCAATATTTCTAGGTCAAAGATCATAAAAGGGGTGAAAAGGTTTCTTATTTTAATAAGCACAGCCTTCCCTGGTACTGTTTGCATATGTTCTCACAGCATCTGGAACATTTTCCTATGTTCTACCCCACTTTATTCTAATAATCTGTTTAATCATCGCTTCCCCTAGACTGATATAACCAGGAAGGCAGGAACCACATCTTATTTCTTGTTCTAATCCTTAAGCTTAGAACAGAGGAGATGCCTCCTTCTGAGTCTGCTCTTACTGCTCTATCTGCCTGGTATGTTTTACCTCCATACGCCTTCATCTGGCTAATGCCGCCACCTTTACTCCAGGCATTCCTGACACACTCGAGCTGCTGAGGAGTTTCCACCACATGCTCCCCCTAGTACTCCTATCAGAACTCTTGAAACATGGCTGTGACATACTGAGAAATGTATATTTGGTTTCTGCCCCCCATCATTTCCAAGCCCACACCCCACTACCATTTTCTGGAAATAACTCAAACCCTTGGTATCTCCAAAAGTACCTTCTGTCTGACACTCTTTGATGACTGGTAGCTGGGGCTCCTGCGTAGCCTCAGGATGGGACCAAGTTGCTGGGGAAACCAACCCTGTGATGAAAGAGTTGGCACTTTCAGCTTCACTTCCCAGTCTCTGCAGAGAAAAAGCAGGGCTGGAGGTTAAATCAATAACTAATGGCCAGTGATTTGATCAATCAAAAATAAAAATAAACAAAGAAAAAAAAGATAAAGAATAATCAATCATACCTACTGTGAAGCTTCCATTAAAAACACAAAAACAAAACACAAGTCAAACTGTAAATAAATAAGTAAATAAATGAAGCTCCAGTTTGGCACCACTTTCCATGGATGCTAATGTGAAAGAAAAACCCAGCCCTAGCTGGTGGCTCAGTGGATAGGCACTGGCCTGCAAACCCAAAGGTCACTGGTTCTATTCCCAGCCAGGGCACATAACCAGGTTGTAAGCCAGGTCTCCAGCCAGGTCCATAGCTGGAGGCAGGTGAAAGGCAACCATGCATTGATATTTCTCTCCCTTTCTGCCTCTCTCTCTTTCCCTCCCTCTAAAAATAATAAATAAAATTTTAAAAAAAGAATGGAAAAACCCTAACTGGAGAGATTCAGAATGTTTTGGTGTTGGTGAATCGGGCCAGATGCAGAGAGGGATGTACCTGCAAAAAAAATGGAAATGCTGACCCTTTCCCATACACCTTGCCCCATGTGTCTGTTCTATCATAATAGACTGGCTATTTCTATCATAATAAACTGGTAATCCAGTAAGTAACTGTTCTGCTGAGTTCTAAAAGCTAGTCTAGCAAATTATCAAACCTGAGGAGAGGTCGTGGGAATCCCCAATTTATAGCCAGTCAATCAGAAACTCAGATTACAACTTGGGGCTTTTGCAATTGCCATTTGAAGTAGTCTTGTGAGGCTGCGCCCTGAACCTGCGAGACAGGACCCTAACTCGAGGTAGACAATTGAGGTCAGAATTGAGTTAAATTGTAGGGCACCCTGTCAGTGTCCACAGGGACCTGGAAAATGGCTTGGTGTCAGAAGTGTTAAAGGCAGTCAGGGAAAAGCAGGAATTTTCCTTAGTTGGTGAGGAGGAAAAGCAAGGGAGTTTTTCTTTATACAGCATTTGTCTCTCTCCACCATTATACCTGACATAGAAAATAAAAACTGTATTTCACTTTTCTCTGCATCTTCCATACCTTCCAAACAGGGCTTTCCACAAAGTAACTGCTCAGTGAATACTTGTTGAAAGAATACATTCATGAAGAAGCACTAAACTAGCTAGGCATTATGGAACTGGAGGCACCGAATACCCTTGGCAAACTTTTCCCTCGTTTGGCCTTAGTTTCCCCATTTGTGCTCAATGATCTATAAAGTTTCTTCCAGACCACAACTCTCCATAGTGTAGAAGGGAGTAGTTCTTCAGTTACTAAATGCCCAGCAGTTCCTATGGCAACCACAGGTGCTAGGGGCCCAGACCTGAAGGATTCCAACCTGAATGAACCAGGCACTATAAAAGTCCAGGGGTCCTCCTTTTCCCCAGGAAGATAACCAGAGACAGATTATATAATGAGTCTTCTCTTCACCCCAGGCCTGTTTTGAGGTCCCCAGAGATTTAACAAATGGTTGCTATAGAAACACCATCTCTCCCAGAAGACTTTCCCCTCTCTGAGATGACCACTTCTGAATATACAGATAAACTCCTGGTTCATTCAGGACAGGTTCCAAAAACAAGCTGACACAAGGGTTGGGGTGGGAGGTGGGGGGAAGCATCAGAAAGTAACATTAGCTATAAACGATGGCATTTGTAGTGAGCTTTCACTTACACCAGCTCATGTGATATTCATGTAAACCAGGGGAAGTTATTGTTATTATCACTATTTCATAGATGAGGACATTAAAGCTTAGCTCAGAGAACTAAAAAGATTTGCTGAGGCCCTGGCCAGTGTGGTTCAGTTGGTTGGAGCATTCTCCTGTGACCAAAAGGTTGCAGGTCTGACTCCCAGTCAGGGCACATGCCTAGGTTGCAGGTTTGATCCTCGGTTCAGGGATGTACGAGAAGCAACTGATTTCTGTGTCTCTCTCACATCAGCTTTTTTCTCTCCCTTTCTCTCTCTAAAAGCAATGAAAAAAGAATGTACTCAAGTGAGGATTTAAAAAATATTAACAATAATTAAAAATAAGATTTGCTGAGGTCACAAAGTTAGTTGCAAAAAGGATGATTTAAAGCTGAATCTAATTTCAAAGCCTGTTTTCTTAACCACTAAGTGTTACTGCCTCATAATTAAAGCAGGTTCCAGAAAGAACTTAGCACCATCTGTTTGGAGAAAATAGAATTCCTGGAACAGATTAGGTATCAAGGCCTCACCAGCAATCTGACCTCCAAATCTAAAAGATCATTTAAGACTGTCTGGAGTTGACTGGTCCTTGACTCCAAAGACCAATTGGATAGATAAGACAGAACCTTAGGCTATACCTGGCACAGGCTGAATTCATGGTCACAGGATTATGAGGGCAGCCACACCCTTCCAAAACCCTTACTTCCTGCAAAAGACCCTTAAGAAGCAGGTTATCATACTCCTTTTACAGATAAAGACACTGGCTTAAAAAGGTGACTTGTTTAAAACTAAGTAGGAAGTAAGCCATTAGAAAAAGTTTGTTCTATATGTTCTGATTATAATTCCAGTGCCCCAAGCACTAAAATTTGAATCCTCTCTACTCACAGAAGACTCAGCCAGCATAGATGATAATGACAATGGACACCATTTATTTAGACTTATGTGTCCAAAGGGCTGGAAAATTAAGATACTCTCCTAAGGTTAAATATTCTCTCTTATCCTTACAGCCCCATGAGTAGATATTACTGAACTCAGGTGAAGTGTGATGTTGTGATTTATAACAAGAAATATACATTTGGTCTTTGACCCGTTTCTGGCACAAAATTTCTAAAACCCTTGACATTTCCTGTGTGATGAGAGCAATAAAGATGCCTTTTGTGAATAAGGTGACTTTTGGTTGAATTTAAGGATGGAGGCTGGTAGCCAAGGGGGACAACCAAGTGATAGGAGGGTTGGAAACTTCAGCCCCACCCCCTGACCTTTAAGGAGCAAGGGGGTTCAATTGCCAGTAGCCCATGATTTAAATCAGCCCTGCCTATGTAATAAAGCCTCCATAAAACCCCAAAGGAACAGGGTTCATAGAGCTCCCAGGGTTGTGAACATGTTACAGACTGGAGCTGGTTACCATGTTATTCCACAGGGGAGAAAGGGGAGAATGGATGGTAGAGCAAGCCTCCTCCTTGAAGCCCTTCTGACCACAAAAGTCTGTGTGATCTTACCTTTATCTAAACTCTCATCACACTTATTAATGTGGCTTTTAGTGTGTGCTTTACTTGCTTCTATATTGTTTATGTGCCATCTATGACATGCATAGGAATGATGTGGGGCAGGTAAGCCTGGGTCACAGAAATGGATATAGGTATGGATATTTATAGATCTAGATGTAGATGTAAATAATGTCACTGTAAGAAACATCCAAACCTGTAAGAATGTTAATGAGCTTATTTGAGCCTAACTAGCAACAATTGCCAGGAAGCAAAATCTCAATGGATTGAGAAAATACTCCAGAGAATAGCAGTCTCAAAGGAGGAGGCATAGGGGGCTCCATGAAATGTATGGGTGATGGATCAGGAAGGTGGGAGAAAGCAAAGCTGGGAAGTCTCTAGGACTGGATAAAATGTAAAATGAATAGACACATACTTCTTTTACATCTGTAAGTTTAGGCGAGTGAACAATCAACAATTAACATCATAATAATAATAATAAGAGTTTGTGGTCTCTGCGCCTGTGAGGTGGTTGTGTTTTGAGGGGTCCAGAATCAAGGAAATTAATTTTATATTCCAAAGGTATATTATCTAAGATGCAAAAAGACAACAGACAAGTTCAGTTAGGGTGAAGATTGATCTTTTCAGGGAAAAATACTGCCCCAGGATGTAACTACCTGCCATGAAGTGCTTTTAGTGAAAAAGTTTTAATTTTAGGCCATCCTATATGGTTACTTAGGTCCCTGAGTTTGTAAAGCCTTGCAGGCCTCCCCTGAGCTTGTCAGCTTAATACAAGGGCCCCTTTTGTCCACAATAAAAATATAAATATAAATTTTCAGTTGGGTAGCACAGTGGTTCAGAAAAAGTATAGACTTTGCAGTCAAACTGAGACAGGTCTGTAAGAAGCTAGGAAAACTCCATAGCAGATGGAATAGGGAAACTGAGGCAGGTATTAACAAGGCCAAGCAATTTACAGCCAGCTAATAAACTACAAGGTCTTATTGTTACCCAACAGCAAAAGGGGTCCTATTCCTTGCTTCCACCCTTTAGGCAAAATTCCAGGCAAAAGTCTGGTGATAAAGGAAAGGCATCTTTATTCAAAAGTTACATAATTTTGGAATAACAGATTTCCACATGCATTGCTCACTTAAGCCTATCAATTAAGACTAAACTCTTTAACTGTTAGTTAAGTTTTAATCATTTAAGACTATCAATTATGGCTAAAATCTTGTTCCCTTATCATTGCCCCTATTATTATTATTATTTATTTAATATTTTCAGAGAGAGGGGAAGAGAGAAAGGCAGACCTGGAGAAAGACATCAATGTATGGTTGCCTTTCACCTGCCTCCAGCTACAGACCTGGCTGGAGACCTGGCTGGAGACCTGGCTTGCACCCTGGTCATGTGCCCTGACTGGGAATCAAACCAGCGACCTCAAACCGGCGCCTATCCACTATGCCATCAGCCAGGGCTCCCCCTATTATTTTCAATTATCTTATTTCTTCTATAGGATTAGTTTACAAACTAAAACAATATAAGTTATAAAAGCTATGTAATTTTCATGAAAAATGGCTGGCTTCTGCCTCAGAGCCTATCCCTTCTACAACACCCAAAGAAGAATAACCCTGCCACCCTCTGCCAGGCCAGCCCAATCCTAGACTGCGCCCAGAGTTTCTTCTTCCATTTAAAATACCATCCTTTGGGAAACACAGACAGCTGGAGCATAATCATCCAAGCCATCCTCGAGGAAGAGAGCCCAAGAGCCAGTCTCTGCCCTCCTTCTATTTTAAATCTTGTGGCACATAACTCCACTTCTCAGCCAGTCCCATCCTAGACTGTTTATCATTGCCTCAGGCAACCTTCTCTTACAGCCCCTCTCTATTCCTCCCCAGTGATCTGATCGGATCTCTCTGTATCATTATCTTCCCTAACAAGTACAATTTGGAGCAAGTGGTTTGGCAGCTCGTCCTGGGCTAACCACTTGAGCCTGTCTCCAAAGGCCCTTCTTTTGCCTCTGTAACTTGTTTCCTGAGACCATGAAGCCCAGCTGCCTTGCTTCTCTTGCCTCTATGACTTTCCAAAAGGGCAAGGCAGCTCCACCTAGGCTCATTCTTGTTGCAATAGTCTTGCCTCTGCTATCTTTAGCCTTTCCTTTGTTTCACTGTAGTCTCAAAATCACCTGGACTCATGTTATAAAATCTTTCCTACACATGCCCTGGCTGGTGGCACAGTGGATAAGGCGCCAGCCTGTGAACCCAAAAGTCGCTGGTTCGATTCCCCAGCCAAGCCACATAACCAGGTTGCAAGCCAGGTCTCCAGCCAGGTCCGTAGCTGGAGGCAGGTGAAAGGCAACCATACATTAATGTTTCTCTCCCTTTCTTCCACCTCCCCTCCCCCTCTCCCAAAAAATAATCAATAAAATCTTTTAAAAAAAAATCTTTCCTGCACAAAAAAAAGTCAAAAACTCACACATTCTGGACCATATCAGGGCAGACCCACTTCAGTCCCAGTCCCTTTCTCGTGACAAGACAGATCCATTTTCAAGCTCTATCTCTACTTATAATTTCTTTGCAAATTTGTAGGTTAATTAACCTTAGCCTCAATTTTCTAATCTGTAAAATGAAGATCACAATTACACCTACCTATGAAGGTTGCTATGATGGCAAAACAAGATCATGCATGTGAAGTACTCAACATTATGATAGGCACATAGTAAATACTCATTAAATATTATCCACTGTTATTTTTTTTCACTCCTCACACAATGGCCCTATAAAATTGATGATCTCATGTTCACTTTTAAAAATGCTAAACTAAGGCTCAAAGAAGTTAAAAATTTGCCCAAGGTAACAATGCTAACTACTGAGACATGAACTCAAACCAGACCTCAAATCCTGAGTTCTTAGTTCAATATCCCTGACTTCTGTCTTTTTTCACCCATGGCATGTCAAATACATAACGGGCTTTTTCTAACTGTCTACTGAAACAAATTCAAATGAATCAGCTGTCATTTCATCTTTTGCTTTAAGGCTTTCTAGGCTGTTATCTCCACTGCACATTGAAATACAGGAAAAAAGTATTTTTAATTTTCAGGATAAGGATCATTTTCATATGAAATCCATATAGGGTGAAAAATCTGATTAGAAAAAAAATTATTTAGAAAGAAAATAGTCAAAAAGCTCAAGGCAGCCTTTTTGACTAAAAGAGAAATAATGAGAAAAAGCAGATGCATCAAAGTAAAACATCAAGCTGCTCTCTCTCGGAGATAAAATTAAGTGTTCCAAGAGGCAGACTTCATTTGCTTCGGGTACAGAATCATTTGAGTCTCTTTCTCACTAAGAGTCAAGGCATTTTCATAAGCAATAATTCAATTTTGAGAAATAATTGCTCATGGGAAAGGAGAATTTGCTACATCCACATACATCTCTAAAAGTGAAGGAAAATGCTTAGTCTGTTGTAACTGATAACCAAAGCAAAAGGAACTCACTCCTATAGTTAGGTGCTAAACTGTGATCAGAAACAGATCCAAATTCCTTCACAGTCCTCTAAGTTTAGTCCTTCTTAATGTGAAGAAGCACGCATTCAATGTCAAAACTCTAGTTCCAAACCTTGTTATGTGACAGATACCTTTTTAAATGCAAGACACTTTCCCTCTTTGTATTTTATTTTAATGCCAACAGAACAAGGGAGTTGGGCTTTCTGACCATTTAGATTTCATCTTGTTGAAACAGTATGTTCTAAATCTGGGACCAATCCTGGGCATTTGCAAAGAATTAAACATATCAAATGATATAGGTCACATTCTAATTTGTTTTGTCTGTAGAATTTATTTTTTATAAGGCATATTTTCCCCTTCATATTTTTTTTCCTTTGAGGAGTTGATCTGAGTTAGGATTTGTACTCTGTACAGATTATTACATATTGTTGACATGTTGATGAATATTTTTTTGAATCTACCATCTGTGTAGCATTTTATAGGCTTCAAAGCAATTTTACTGCCATTATCTCACCAGGCTTTCAACATTAACCCCTGAGACTGGAACTCTATTATTGATGCAGCAGGAGAAGCATGGATTTCAGAGACAAAGAGCCTGAGGTCAATTTCCAACTCAACCCTTTACAAGTCAAGAGAATGTGGGGAAGTTTCTTAACTATTCTGAGCTTTCCCATTTCTTATCTGAAAAACAGGGAAGATGGTAGCAATAACATGAAGATTTTGTGTTTAACACCTAGCAGCTGGGTTTTTTTTTTTGTTTGTTTGTTTGAGGAGGACACTGGAAGGCTAGACAGTTAAGAGACTGCTAGGGATAAGAGCTTCCCAGGGTAATATCAAACAAGATGGAGGAAAAGGGTTGACAAATTTAAGATACTTGCAAAGCATGTACTTTAGTTTCCTCCTAGTTTTATTCAAAAGATAAGGAATGGGCGCCTATAATAAGGGAGGGGATAAAGAATTCTTGGCAACCCAGGGGTTCTGGAACAACTAACTGGCAGCCCAATCATTCACCTTGCATCCAAGAACAATTGATTGAGCATTTACTGTTTTCTAAAAGAACTGCCAGGTCTCTAGGGAACCAGAGAGGAGGTAGAGGAAATGAAGGGACAGAGGGAAGCTAGAGTGAGTCCCTTAAGGGACAGGATTTTTTTGTTGTTGTTCTCTGTGCCTTAAGTGATGGAATCCATAGGTCTGGAGTCTCTGGTGGGATCTGGGAGGTTCTTGAGTTACTGGTTTATTTCAAACTATGCTGGGTACTAGAGATATCAATACTTGTTTTCTTCAAGCTGCTGATGATCTAGGGGGGGACACAGCAATGGCTCCAGGAGAGATCTGAGTGCTAAACAGAGGTTTTATGGAAAGGAAGGGACTTTTGCGTGGGAAAGTCACATGGGTTTGGGAAACCCCAAAGAAGGTGGTATTAGAATTGAATCTGTAAGATAAAGCTGAGGAGGAGTTTACCAAAATGACAAGAGGAAGAAATCATTCCAAGCAGAGGTGAGACAAGACCTAGAGCATTTATAGGGTCACAAATACAGATTTATAGAGAGTAGAAGAGGCAAGACTACAGAGATTGGTGGTGAAGGCAAGATCCTAAAGGCTGTTAAGAACAAAATTCAACTGAGTAAAATTTTAAAACCATAATGGCTTTATTCAGCATTTCACAAGGCAAGTATCCATTCTAAAGAAATGTAGAAAGCAGGGGATTTTTATAAAACAAAGGGAATAGGAACAAGGAATATACTGGGCATTTCCCAGTTGGTTAAAGCAGGGTTACTTGCCTTCCATGGAACAAAGGAGAGCCTTGGAGCTTTCTTAGGGAACATGCTGAGCAAACAAACATTCATTGCTTGGCCCAGGCCTTCCTTTTCTGGGAGAGCTGACCACAGAAATTGTTAAGACTTGGTTTGCTAGCCTGGGGCTTAGCATGAGAGACTCCATCTTGGGACTACTCTGGTTACTTTAATAGGCCTTAAATAGAATAGGGAATGCTACCATCCCATAAGCAATAAAAATGGGTAAATGAGGACATACATCCACTTGGTCTCTGAGAAATCCTACCGGTTGACTCAGAGATGGGCTTGGGGGACTGAGAGAGGGGTTGAGGTTCAGGAGGACCAACTGGAAGGCTAATGAGATGCAAGCTCATTAAAATTTCCTCATCATTTAAATTGTGCAAAAATTTTAGTTATTTTCTGTAAAAATTCAGAGGGAGGAAAATCAATTTTCAAAACCATCCTCAGTTCGAGGCAGTTGTGGTTTAGTAGGCTAGACATGAAACCAGTTTAAATACTGGCTTTATCATTTACTCTCTGTGTGACAATGGACAAGTTTCTGAAACTCCTTGTTTCAATTCTACAAAATAGAAAAAATATTTCCTATCTTGCAAGGTTGTTGTAAAATTAGGATAATATATACAAATGGTCTCATAGTCAGTAGTTAGTTAACTTGATAAATGATAATCTATATTTATATAAATGTGTTTATTTTAATTTGCCAGAGTCAGCTTTCTGAGTGTATTTCAGTATGACTTCATTTAGGGTACTCAAGCTGTGGATGAAAAAGGAGCCCCATACTAAACCTGACAAGCTTAGGCAGGGGAGGTCTGCGTAGTGTCCTGGTGAACTCAGAGACATAAAGTGACCACATTCAAAATTCTGAAAGTAAAACTTTGTATTGAAAAGTGGTTCATGGCAATAGCCATGCCCTATGGGCAGTATATTTTTCAATTTTTGCAATAACTAAGCCTATCTGTTATCTTTTGACATCTAGGATAACATTTCTTTATAACATGCCTTTGGAATCCAACAAAATTCACTTTTTTCTGGACCCCCTCAAAGCACAGCCACAGCACTCATTGTTTTTGTTATTATGTTCATTGTTGACTTGCTAACTATCCTGTACCCACCTACGTAAAATAAGTATGTGCCTATTCATTTTACTTTTTAGCCAGTCCCAGAGGCTTCCCATGTGGCTTTCTCCAACCTCCCTAATCTATCACCAATCTATACATTGCATGCAACCCCTGTTAAGGCCAGAGACCTCATGTTGCCCACCCTGAAACCTGCAACATGTATCAGGACTTAAAAACAGGCTGTGGTCAGTGGTCACTGTGTTCTTGGGGACTGTGGCCTGCAGCCTCTCAGGACCTGAGCCAACACCTGTGCTAAAACAAAGAGGGTATCCATCACTGGTCATGTACCCAATCACGAAGGTCCCTATTGTCAGAGGCAACTGAGGCATAGCCACCACCATCCTGCTTAGACCTGGTTCCTTTCCCCTTGAGCATTTCCCAGGAGCAAGGGCCATCAATCTCCTGGACTTGCTATTCCCACAGCAACCATCCCTAACCAGAGGGCATTGTTGTTTCACCTACACCCTGGACTCCAGCTGACCAGCAGGGTGACTTCAGCCCCCTGGGGGTCCACTCCATGACCTTAAAATTCCCTGTACCCCTTTCCTTGCTGCTGTTGTCTGCTTGGACTCAGCTTCCCTGCTTGAACATCCTTCAATGAAGGCTTTGAATTGGTCCACCTGATTCCTTCCTTCTTCTGGCCACAGATCTAACAATCTCTTTGCATCTTCCCCTTTGATTTTGATGTATAAAATAAGTGGTAAAACTGTTATTTCCCAGAGCATTCTCTCAAGCCATTGAGATTTTGTTTCCTGGCAATTGTCAGTTTGGCTCAAATAAACTCATAAAAATTCGTACTGGTTTGGATTTCTTATGTTGACAAATCTACAAAAATTCAATTTACATATTACATTCTAGAGACACATTTATTCTTTAAAAGGAGGTTTGCCAGCTTCACTCTTTGTCTTTCTCTATCTGTTCCTGAAGGTCAGATTTTTTAAATGTTGAGTGGGAAAATGGAGACGGAGAAATAGGCAGGAAACTGTTAAATCATTAAATTATATGTTTCAGCAAAATCATTTGAATCTTATGGTGACACCTAACCTTTCTCAGTTTTCCTTTGATTTTTCTCTTCATAGCTCTAGTCACCTCAGACAAACCAATTAAACTTCATAAATCCTTGAAAGATTATGCCTTCCCAGCTCAGCCTCACTTAGAATTTCAAATGAGATGCCATCTTCTCAGAGAATACTCAATTGTTCCTCTATCAACTCTTGTGATTTCCCAGTGTCACTCATTCAGCCAGCCTTTATTAGGTGATTTCTATTCTTGGTAGATAGCACAAAGGAAAGAAAAAGACAAATCATTTAGATGCAGGATTAACATTGAGGCTCTTGGCAAAGCCTCCAGCAAAACTGGGCTTTGTATACTTTATAGTTGAAGATCACCTTACAGTTGACAAGTTACTTTGTAGTTTTTAAATTGCTCTCAGCAACATCATAGATTTTTTGTTTGTTTTGGTTTTTAAGGTTCTATTCATTATTTTCAGAGAGAAGGGCAGGGAGGAAGGAAGAAAGGGAGAGAAGCATCAATGTATGGTTGCCTTTCACCTGCCTCCAGCTACAGACCTGGCTGGAGACCTGGCTTGCAACATGGTTATGTGCCCTGACTGGGAATCAAACCAGTGATCTTTGGGTTCACAGGCTGGCACCAATCCACTGAGCCATACCAGTCAGGGACATCATAGTTTTTAATCCTCCCAAGAACTCTATGATGTTTTACAATAAGCAAATGAAAAATTGTTGTTCAGAAAGTTTATGACCTACTCAGAAGATAAAGAATTAGGAAGAAGCAGAATTGATGCTTCATCTTGGGTCTCTGACTCCAGACCCAAGTCTGCTAAAACTTGAGTGTGAGAAACTTGAATGAACAGGCAAGTTGCCCCAAGTTTATTTAAAGTCCTTTTGCAGCTCTCAAATAAGAGCACCTCTTATTTGTCAAGTGCTTTACACACATTGTCTCTGAATCTTGACAATATCCTAGTGAGATAAATCTAATTGTCCCTGTTTTAGTTTGCTGGGGTTACATACCAGGACCACAGACAGGCAGAAATTCATTGTTTCAGTTTTAGAGTCTAGCAGCCTGGGACCAGGGTATCGAGCAGCATTGGTTTCTTCTAAGGCCTGTCTCAGTGCACGGATGGTTGTCTTCTCTTGGTACCTTTACAAAGACCTCCTTCTGTACTTGTCTATGTCAGGGCAGCCTTGCTCGGAGAAATCACACCCAGAGACTGCTGTGGAATCAAGCAATGAGTTTATTGGAGGAAGGAAAATGGGGAACAGGGAAAAAGAGGAGCGACAAGTGAAGAAGCTTTTATGTAAGTTATCTTCAACTTGACATCACTGGGATGGGTTTTTATCCGAGCTGCTATGTGCAGTTACACAGGTAAATACTTCAAAGGAAAATAAGTTCATTGACCAAAACTCCATTATCCAGAAAGCAGTTAGTGGGATTATCTATTAGGTCATTTGATTTATTACCACCTCACCAGGGATCTCTGGACAAGCTAACTTCATTAACTCATTCCCAAGAGTTTCCCAGATGATTACATTATCACATTCCAGTCAGGCCAGATATGTAAAAACATTGAGTGTTACAGTTTTAATAAAGTCCAGGTATAATTAAAATCCAAAGATATATGTTTTCTCCATGTTAGCTGCCCTCCATATTCTGACAGTCAATGTTCAAATTTTCTCTTCTTATGAGGGTACCAGTTGTATTGGATTAGGGCCTACCCTAATGACCTCATTTTAATATAATAATCCCTTTCAAGACCCTATCTCTGCATAGTCCTATTCTGAAGTATTCTGACATGTTGAGACAGCATAGGAACTTGGGCCCAGGATTGGAAAATATCAGATACCCTGGAAGCCAAGTTAAGACCAGGTGTCCAGAAGGAATGCCAGATGAGCTGACCTCAAGAATGTCATCACCCCCTCCACTCCCTACTCTAAAACACAGGGGTAACTGATTTTATCTCCCTTTTAACTGTCAGTGTTGAAACTACTGACTGGCATGCATAGTTGATCAAAGCATGACCGCTACACCACCTTCCTAGGGTGTCAGTAATGAGTACTCTGCCATCTGGCCCCACAGCACAGGTGCTGACATAGTTACCAGGCAACGCAGCTGGAAGAGCAAGTCACCCAAACTTAAAATGGAAAATGCCTTTTTTCAAAAGTCGTCTTTTTCATGCAAGTCCACTTGGTCCCCAGATTATAAAAGCAGCCAAGCAAAGCCAGGCCCAAAGCCAGTTCAGAGGTCTTTACTTTCCTCTGTGCAGCCTCCCTGTGTTTGAGCATAAACTTAAAAAAAAACTGTCTGGAATTTTCTCTTGGGTTTCCTCTTGATTTCTACCTTGGGGAAACCAAGAACCCCAAGGCAGGTAACAATACGAATTTTGGGTGAAATTCGATACAGCCAGTGAGAATCTCCATTTTGTAGATGAGGAAACAGAGGGTTGACTTAAATCGTGCCTCTAAATGTTACCAAACAAGGGCCAGGCCCTGAGCGGGTCTGCCTTGGACCAGCTGTAGTGTGTGGTTCCCGACTTCCAGTACAAAAGATTTCACAACGTAAGTCCAGGTGACCAGAGGACACATTTATCAAAGCTGGGACAATGAAACTAGGAAGAGCTTAGCATAGAAAAAGCAACAGGAGTGCTTTGGCTTTCCTGCTTTAGCTCACTGGGAAGTCAAAGAAAAGGGGGCTTTAGGGACAGATTTAGGGGATCAGCCTGGGACAAACTGCCAGCTTCCCATCGCCTTAGGGTTTAGGAGATGTGCGCCTGTGGAGGAAGACTTGTGGGGAGAAGGGAATGGCGCAGACTGCTCCTCAGAAGGAAGCACTGGCAGTCACGCTGGGTCCTTTGTCTTGAGGCATTTCTTCCTTTCATGCAGGCAGGAATCTTGGGGAACTCTCAAGAAAGGGTTTCAGTAAGGTATTCATCAATACTCTAGGTGTGTCCTTTTAGGGTCATGGTCTCCACTGATTGTTCAGTGACAGGGCAGAGGGTCTTTAGTTATTACAGTGGGTCCTGGTGTAGCACACCTGGTTTTGCTGCCTTCCTGGGCCAGGAGCTGGAACACAACCGAGACCTAGATGTGCTCTCCAGGAGGAAGGGTCAGGGGAGGAGAGGTCCTTATTTTCCCAGTTTCCCCACTGGCAGGCACTGTCAATTGCTTGGCCACTGTGTTCGGCTGTCTGTCTGTTTCCCTATTCCACTTACCAAGGTATTTATTTTCCTAGCTTCTCACTATCCTGGCTCAAAAGTGTTACCAAAGCCAGGTCTGTTTACCTAATGCTTCCAAAAACCAAAACTTAAAATGTCAGAGTTCAGAAACCCAAAACACTGATTAAAAAGAATATATGCACCCCTATGTTCATTGCACCACTGTTTATAGTAGCCAAGATATGGAAGCCACCCAAGTGCTTATCAATAGATAACTGCATGAAAAAAAGCAGTGGTACATATATACAATGAAATATTACTTGCCTATAAAAAGAATGAAGCCCTGGCTGGTGTGGCTCAGTTAGCTAAAGTGTCATCCCATAAATCAAAAGGTCACTGGTTCCATTTCCATTCCCAGTCAGGGCACACAGACAGATTGTGATTTGATCCCCAAGTCTGGGTGTCAGCAAGAGGCAACTAATCATTGTTTCTCTTTCACATGACATTTCTCTCCCTTTCTCTCTCCCTCCTTTCCCCTCTCTCTAAAATAAATAAGCATTGGTGCAAGCTTGTGAACCCAAAGGTCACTGGTTGGATTCCCCAGCCAGTCAGGGCACATAACCAGGTTGCAAGCCAGGTCTCCAGCCAGGTCTGTAGCTGGAGGCAGGTAGATGGCAACCATACATTGATACTTCTCTCCCTCTCTGCCTCCCTCCCTGCCCTTCTCTCTGAAAATAATGAATAAAATCTTTAAAATAAATAAATAAATAACATCAATAAGCATGTCCTCGGGTAAAGATTAAAAGAAAAGAATGAAATCTTACTATTTGTGACAGCACGGATGGATCTAGAGCATATTATGCTCAGTGAAATAGGCAAAGAAAGACAAACACCACCTGATTTCACTTATATGTGGAAGCTAAGAACAAAATAAATGAACAAATAAAACTGAAACAGACTCATAGACACAGAGAGCGGACTGGTGCTTGCCAGAATGGAGGAGGTTAGGGAACTGGGTGAAGAGGTAAAGGTTTAATAACTGAAAATTGGTAACAGAATAGTCATGAGGATATACAGTACAGCACAGGGAATATAGTCAATAATATTCTGAAAACCATAAATGCTGCCAACTGGGTACCAGAAATGTTGGGGGAACACTTTGTAAAGTATATCATTGTCTAACCACTATGTTGTACACCTCAAAGCAACACAAAACACTATTGAAAGTAAACTATAATTAAAAAATAAAAATAAAAAAGTTTTAAAAGTCAGATTTTTGAGTAAGGAAAAATTTACTGATTGAGAAGGCGCCAACCCAGAGAATGAGAGACCTAATAATACCTCAAATCTATCTTGTTCCCTGGGCTAGGTTAAGGGTTTTCAAGGGCTTAGTGTGATCAAATAGGCAGAAGTGCTGGTGAAGCAAGTTTTAACTGCAGGAACTTGGCCATTTATGGTAATGGTGCATCAATGCCAGATCTTCCTGGACAAAGGACCCTTTGCTTCTGAAATAACCCCAATGTTCAACTTTGTTATGTTTTGGTCCTTTGGCTTGCAGGGGTAAGGGCGTGTGGAAAGGGATAAGATTTTAGTTACAGGTCAAAGTTCTCTTGGTGCACATGCCATGCTTTGGCTACATGACTTGTGGTCTGTTGTCTCGGAAAAGCAACACAGCATCTCGTTAAAGAGGATAAGGGCCATTTGGAATTGGTTCTGCTCTGTGGTTACAGAAGCTTACTCAGTTGGTAACTTTCAGGGCTGGGAAACAAATCCATTTTTCCACAAGATCAATTTTTCTCTTCTAGAGTCAGCCACAAAGTATAAAAAAAAATAGAAAGTCTGAAGTTTAAACCCAAGTGATTCAAAACACAACTATTATCTTTTTATGACTGAATTGGTCAAGATTCTTAGTTGCAAATAAAAAAAAAAATCTGTGTTAATGTAAGCAGAAGAAAAAAAATTAGCTAGAAGGATATTGGATCTGTCATAGACATGTGGGGAAAGTTAACAATATGGTTCAGAAGATAGGGCAGAACCAAAGAAAACTAAGCAGCCAGAACTATAACCAAATTATGCTGAGTCAAGTTGGTGCCATCAAGGCAAGATAGTAATGAGACAGAAAAATTCCTTGGCAGGTGGAATAGAGGAACTAAGCCAGATAGTTGAACAAACTGGCCGAGCAATTTACAGCCAGATACAGAAGGTTACCTCCTTTGAGAGAACATCTAGGCCTCAGTTGTATTTCAGCTCCAGGCCCAGAAAAACAACAAAAGCAGGTGGGTGATGTCTGGACTAGCTGCAGTGGCTGATGTCCCTCTGCCCTGACACTGACCAACTAGTGGAGACCTAGACCCTGAAAAAAAAACACACCTGGAAAACTGATGAATATTCTGCTAAAATCCTCCCCTGAAAACCCCCCTAAAATTCTCTCCCTTAAGAGAGAGATAAAAACTCAAGATAAAGGACCAGAGAGCATGCATACGCTCTCCCTCTGAGGAGCAGCCTGCACCATTGCCTTCCTCCTCTTCTTCCCCCACAGAGCCCATTTCCTAAACGTTAAGTGGCCCCATGAGGCTTGCAACCAGAGGGACAATGGGCAGCAGCAGCTTCTCCCAGGCTGATCCCCTGAACCCACATTCCAAAGGCCCCATTTTCTCTGACTTCCCAATGAGCTAAGGCAACCCAGCCTAGGCTCTCCTGTTGCCTCTTCTATATACTAAGCCCTTTCTTGTTTTACTCTCCCAGCTTGAATAAATGTACTCTCATAATAACCTGGAATCATAGTGTGAAATTTTTCCTGCACAAAGTCAAAAACCTACACACTACCGGCTGGCCCTAGGCAGACCCTCTCAGGGCCACGTTCCTTGTCCGATAATACCATGGGGACTCCTGGTGCCAGACCCTGCTGCTAATGCTGGCACTGTAGCTGACAAAAACTACACACTTCAGATGCTGCTGCCTCCATCACCCAGGATGAAGTCTGAACTCCCCGGCTCCTTTCTTTGCTTCAGATTTCCAGTCCCCAGGTCATATCTATGCTCTGGCTGCCAGGAAACTGGGAGCAGAGAATCTGCCACTTCCCTAGTTTTTGGTCTAGGGATTAAAGATAGGAATGTTTGCATATGAGACAGCATCAATGTTATAGATATGCATGATAAGAATGACTTACCTACACATTTTTAGCAGTGATCAATGTACCATAGACCAAATATTGTTCCTACAGGCATTCCACAAAGGAAGAAGAGCACCGGGTATGATCTTGATTGATGACACTAAACACCTTGCCAAAATCAAAGCATGAACATATGGGCTACAACCCGAGGGGAGAATGCAATGCAGAGGCCAGTGTGCCTGTATATTGAATTTATATTCTCAAGTCTTATCTAACACTCCAGAAATGTATGTTTTGGAAGCCATGTATAACACCGTGAAAAGTGCAATCTGTCTGAAAGAAGCAGAAATTCATTCATCAATTGACAAGCATTTATTGAGTATGCATGCTAGGCACTAAGAATAAAAATATGAGCATGGCACAGCCTGTGCTCAGGAATTGGCCACAGTCTGATGAGGGAGGGCACTGTGATGTGAGGTGGAGAGTTCGAAGGTTGCAGATGAAGTCCAGGTGAAAGGCTTGGGTGGGTCGACTTGGGGGACGAGTTGTGAGTGGCAGGGGTTACAGAAGGTTGATTCAGGATGGCAATTATTGGACTGGTCCTTTCACTCTACACCAAATGCCTAGACAGGTTAAGGAAACTGGTTCAGAGAATGAGGCTCATTAGTTTGGAGGCTTATTTTCTATTTGCATATTTTTATGCGTATGTTTTTATGCATCTGTTACTTTGCCTAAGGCTCATGTATCGCTTGCATATCATTTTCTCATACAATCCAGAAAAGAATCCAAAGTATAAAAGATGAGAATCTCAGTTAACAAATCTACCATTAACAAAATAGTTGTCACCATCTTGGGGACCAGTGACGAAAGAACCGTATTTCAAGCTCTATTGAAGGCTACAAAATGTAATTTTCCCCAGCTTTATTTATCTCTATAAAGCAATTAAGCAGAAGGCAGAAAATATGGGAGAGAAAAAATAGCTCATTTCCAACTGAAGCAAGCTACTTTCTTTGCGCTCTTCCCCTCCCCCAAACCCCACTTCAGTTGCAGCCTCCAGAAATGTCTGTGAATTCTTATCACATTGAGGCTCTGTCTCATGTTTTCCTAGTTCCTGAAATGACAGAGAGTGCCCAAATTGTCACTGTGAATGGCAGATCCTGAGACTGGGGGCTCAGCTGCCTCCATGCTTCAGAAGGAAATTGCTGAGGGTTATTTCTTTACCATTTCAGGCATGCATGGTTGGCCCTGCCACTGGCCAGCTGCGTGGCCTTTGACAAAGCATTTAATAATTTTGAGCATCTATTTTCCATCTGTAGAATAGGTAGATAAAGTGGTTGCAAGAAGTAAATGAGATAACACATACAGGAGTAAATGGAATGAATAGTAAAATGCCTAGCACCAGGTTTAGCATACAATAGGTGCTCAAAAAGAGCTGTTCCCTGAAAGAAGCGTCATGGTATAAGGGTTAAGTACCTGGACTCTGACCTAGGCAGGCTGGGTTTGAATCCTGGCTCTGCTATTTGCTAGTATGTATTTGAAAACAGCATTTATCCTCTGTTCTTCCTCTAGAGCAGAGATAATAAAGTGCCTATATTATCGGGATTATAAAATGCTTACATCAGTAAGTTTTCGTTAAGTGAATTGCAAAGAGCCCATACATCATCTAAACTGCCATGTGGGAAGCGAGGGAGCAGAGGGAACCATCTCAGCCAGTTATTCACAGCACGACAACTGTTCTAATGATCCAACAGCACCCCCTCACTTCTCTCTGAATCTGTTCCTACTCCTGCTCCCCACTCTCCTCTGTCAGACTCCTGGGTTCTGTCACTGACTTCTCCATGTCTGTCCCTGAGTTTCTCTACCTACTGTACTCTGCATTCAAATTCCTCAACTGAAAGGGTATGATTGGTGTCGTTACTCACCCATGGTCCCCCTTTCCTAACATACAGATCCCAGGACAGACCCCCCCAGAAGCCACTTGGCTCCTTCACATTCAAGCTTTTCAGCCACAATCAAAGTTACAAAGATGCATGATTTAAAGCCTGGCAACATCTGCCCTAGGAAGGTGGCCATAGGAGTGGGGAGCATTTTGAATTTTGATTTTGTAAAATGATCATAGCAATTATTAAATCCAATCTTCTCCTTTTATATGTAGAGAACTGAGCTCCAAACAGAGGAAGTGAGTTGCCCAATGTCATATGCTATGTTAAAAGGTAAAGCCGTTCCAAGTCTTTTGGCTCCTACTCTAGTACTCATTCCACTCCTCCAGAATCCTCTATCTTCCTTGAACACTGCTGAGCCCTCCCTGAAGGCTGAGCACTCAAGATAGGGGACCGTATCAGACAGGACAAAAGCACAGTGACAGCCTTCCAGGAGCTGGCATTCTGCTCAGGGAGACAGACAAGCACAAGAAACCAACAGACAGGCCCCCATTCAGGAGGAGTCTGCAATGTGCTGGAAAAGCCCAAAGGCAAGAGAGGTAAGATCTCGTGGGCAGAGTCAGGGGAACATACCAGAGCAAGGCTCATTTGAACTGGCCCTGGCTGAATGAGCAGGAAGATGGTCAGAATGACCAGATGAGGAAAGCATTCTAGGTAGAAAAAAAAAAAGGTAGGACAAAGGACAGGGAAAAGGCAAGAGAGTTAAGAAAGAACACCTATTCAGGAGAATAATGCGGCAAGTGGGGAGGAAGCAAAATGTACCTGTGGGAGGGGAGAGGGAGAGCACGAAGGGGACAATGGGCGCTAACTTCGGAGTGCAGCATGATTACTCCTGTGATGCTCCTTTATCTCATTGCTTCCTCATTCCTGCCCACTCACCTACCAGCCAACCTCAAGTTTTATCTCCTGGAAGTTTCCTCTGACCCCCATTCTCTCCAGTGTGCTCCAACAGGGCCTTGTATGTGCCCCTGTCACACCACTTATGGAGGACCCTGATTAGTCTGTGAACAGTAGAAGGCAGGGCCCTGTCTTCCTTGCCTGTCACTATTTCCTCAGTGCCTGGTGCCTTACACAGCAATAAGATCTATGGACTTAAATAAATGAATGCATGAAAAACTTACTGAATGAACAAAGGCTGAATAGCACTTAGGCAGAAGAGAGTCCCAGGAAGGTAAGTTATATAGTAAGGATCTTCTTATCTAAGTATAACTGGTCTAAGAATCCATCAATTAATGTTTTAAAATCAAAGAATCTTAGGGAAAAAAATGCTTTAAACACACTATGCCAGAAATTGCCAGTTGTCCTCAATCTCTCTTGAAGTAATGAAACCCAAATTTTAGCTGGGCATGTGGTCCCCTAGAATAAAAACTACATTCCAGCTTGCATATGGTAGGTGTGGACTTGTGACCCAAGTTCTGGCCAGTGGGACATGAGCAAACATGACATGCAATATCACATCATGTCCAGTTATTTCTTCTACACCTTTGACAGTAATTTTTATAAATTATTCACTTTTATTGAAGCTTTCAAAAACACATATATCTCAGCTTTCATGAAAATGAATTCTATCACATTATATAATGTGTTATTGAATTATATAACAATAACAACTGCAATGGGAATAAATAAATTGGGAACAAATATAACTGACTCTCAGTGAACAGTAACTAATAACTAGTAACTCAATTAGTGGGAAGGAAATTCTACATGCAAAGCAAAAAGTAGATAATTAGCTGCAAGAACCCCACCTCACACAGGTAACAATCAGGACATTTACAGAGGAAATAGTGAGCTGCAGTTTTGTTGGCAAGGCAGCAGCAAGATCAGTTCAGGGAGCTTCTACTGTAAAACCCAGGGGACAGGGATACATGTGGGGTCTTTGTGGGGGAAGATGAGTACATATAGCAGCACTGGCAGAAGTGCCCAGGCCTGAATAAATAAATGCTTCTTAGCAGCCTCTTCTCTTCTGGGAACTCCTTGAGCTAGTCTCACTGCCTGTTACCACCAATCTGGCCTTTCCCAAAAGCTCAAGGATCCTTAAAGAAGCAGGTGCCCTGATCTCCTGCTGGCGTGCTTCCTGCCATCTGGTAGAGAGGGAGTTGGCCATGGGGTTGGGTTAGTGCATAGCTCTTTATATACCTGGCAGAGGGAAGGGAGGTTTGCATTTGAAGAGGGGAGACAGAGGATTGGGATCTCTGGGCTCCTTCCTCTTGGCCTGTCATCACCTCAGAAATGCTGTACACACCAAGAAGCATGTTAAGCTTGGCAGACACCTGGTCCCTGAGGCTGCATGCACGCAAGAACAGCCTGTACTTCCTGAGAAGCTTGCCCCAATCCCCTTATGGGATGTTTGCCCAAGAAAGGACAGTAGGCCTGGTCTGTCTCCATAGCCTGGAAAGTGGGGTATGCCAAAAACAGACAGGTCAAACAACAGGGGACAGAGAGAACAAAATGCGATAACAACCCAGAAGGAACATGTCTCGACCAGGAGAGAAATACACACATACTGAGCAGAAATTCTGTAAGTAGTGACTGGGTAAAGTGTTTTACCCATAAAAGTATGTTGTGTTCTCATAGCATGGTAACCTGTAATTGCTTGTTAGGGTGAGTCATCATCATTTATAGGATGAGTCACAGTAACTCAGTTATGTGCTTATTTGTCAATATGCACATTAAACTGAAAGCCACATGGGTAGGGAGTCTATCTCATTCTTATATTCTCAGGAACCAAAACATACATAAATGCTCAAAATCACTGGATAATGAATGAATGACATGCTCTACCATTTATAGAATATTTTTATGGTCTTTACCCTAAGACTGTATGATTGTAGCAGAGCAGGCCTTATCATCCCCATTCCATTGATGAGAAAACTGCCTACAGGTTATCTCATCTATTAAAAAAAAAAAAAAAAGGCCAAAGTAGCAGCTAAAATGAGTTAAGAAGCCTTTTCTTAGAGAACTTTAACCTCAGATCGCCTTCCCAGGGGAAAACAAAATGAGGCAGCATCATTTCCTGATATGGAAGAGGAGACATCTCTGGTCTGACTCTGGCTTTGAGGACAAGGGCAGTGAGGCCTAGAGAGCGAGTTGGTGGTAGAACAGAGGTTTGAGCCTAGCCCCCCGCCTCCCAGCACAACATTGTCCAGTTGATCACACAGAGCTTCTCTCTGCCTCTCTGGGTATTGGTCCCATTGTTCTGGACACTGGTACTGACAGAGTGACAGGGAAGTAAATGATAAAACACCGAGCAAAGAGACAGTGGGGACCTGTGTTGCTATCAGTTGTGGCCAGGAGCAGAGAGACCGAGTGCTCACTGGCCTAACTGTGCTAGCCACTGTTTTGGCCGTAGCAGCTAAGAGACACACTGAATTCAAAGAAACCAGATTCCTCTGTCTAGGTTTCCCTCTGTCTTAGCAGCCCTGTGATCCAGCTGCAGGGCTGCATGACTGCCTGCGTTGCCCCATGTTGCCCCAGCTGCACACCTCAATCCCTTCACTTGTTTCTCCAAGAAAAGTCACTCATGATAGGCATTTTGTGGGTTTAAGAGAGGTGACAGAGAGTCATCTGCCTGACCCCAGTAAGAATCATGCCTGTATCAGGTTCCAGCCCACATACCCTTCATCTACTTCTGAGTCCACCAACGATGACAACCCATAGTTTCCTGGACACTGGCACTTTCTACCTGTGTACCTCTACTCCTCCACCCACTGTGCACTTTCTCCAGGACATAAAACTTGTGTGACTCATTCAGGGCAGTCCAGAAGCACCAGTCAGGGCCAGTCCTCTATCAGTGAGGGACAAGAGCCTGGAAAAACAATCCAGCTTCCCCAACTCCAGATGTGACAATTCCAAGGTATATTCAATTCAGTTCCTTAGTCCCTTTGGGACTATTATGTCTGGCGAGGATGGGAGGAGAAACAACAGGAAAATAGGCAAGGAGTTTAAAAAGATTTATTTGGCCAGCTGCAAGCAAGCAGGCTGAGACCCTGAGGTGTCAGCCCAGAACAAAAGAAAGGCAGGGCTTTTTAAAGGAATAAGGGGGAGGGACTGGAAAGGACTCTCTGCAGATGGCTTTGGGGAAGCTGGCTCTAACAACAGAGAGGCTTACTTAAACAGAAAAGTTATTATGACATCTTTGGAGGACAAAGGCCTGGTTAGCAGGCTAAGACATCTTGGAAGGACACAGGCCTGACCAGCAGGCTAGCAGGCTGAGATATTTCAGAAGGACACGGGCAGTTACTAACCTCAGCAGTTACTAATGGAGTAGCAGGTTTAATGGGCTTGCTAAAATTATGCCACAATTCCCAGAGCCCAGGTCTTGTGCCTAAGAGGGAACAAGCCCCAATTTTCCACAGTGGAACCTCCTCACTAAAGCATCTTTAGTGACTTTCTCCCTTCTCTGCCTCTCCCCTGGCCCCCACTTCTGCTTCCCGGGATCACCTCCCAGATTTACCACCTGTACGCAAGCCCTTGCCTTGAGTTGACTTTTGGAGGGATCTGAAATTATACACTCCCACTGAAGCTCAAGAATGTTCTTTCTCTGTTATTCAGATGGTTCATCTTAATTATCTAATAGCAGCAGATACTCAACACACAGCGACTCAGCTCTTCTAGAAAGCTCACTTTCTCACAGCAGTTACTCCCTCCCAAAGAGGAATTCTGCAGCCCTAGCATTTAGACACATTCTCTCTCTCTCCTCTGTTTCTGGCTCACTCTTTCCGTCTTGAATGCATGGTTGTTTCATGTGTGTTTCCCCTGTGAGGATCATGTGCTTCAGGTAAACAGGGTAACAGAGCATTCCAGCTAGAAAAGCTGCTTTTGCCCTCACCCAGCTCACATACACACAGCTATGGAAACTGGGAGCAAGAAGACCTGGACTCTGGTACATTTTTACCACTTACGTGTTGGCCTTGGACAAGTCACATACATTTCTGGCATCTGTTTTTATTATCTCTTCAAAGGAGTTGGGCCTTAACTGGTGTGGCTCAGTAGGTTAGGTGCTGTCCTGCAAACCAAAAGGTCTCCTGTTTGATTCCCCATCAGGACACATGCCTGGGTTGCAGGCCAGGTCCCTGGTTGTGGATGTGTAAGAGGCAACCAATCAATGTTTCTCTCCCCCTCTTTTTCCCTTCCTTCCTTTCTCTCTAAAAATAAATAATTTTATTTTAAAGGAGTTGGTCTAGGACAGCTGAGAGAGGTATGTAGGTAACAAAGCAAGAGCTGGAGGTAACACTACTCACCAAAGAGTAGCTCTGTCCCCTCCAGTTCTTCAGTTACCCTTTGGTTCTGTCCTTGAAGAACTAAAAGAATTTGTCCAAGTGGCCTCTCACCTCCTTCAGCTCTATAAGCAAGGAGATCCTGCACCCTGGGTCCTGAAGAAGGCTCCAGGCCAGGCTCTGGGACATTAACCTGCTGGGGAAATGTCTTAATCTCACCAAGTCATAAATCCCTCATTTATAAGATGGTGGTGATCACAGGTCCCTCTTGGAGTTGTTGAGTGGATCAAATGGAATAGTACATATGCAAGTCTTCCTTCCTTCCGTCTTTCTTTCCTTTCTCCCTCTCTCTCCCTCTCTCTCCCTCCCCCCTCCCCCCCCCCTCCCTCTCTCATCCTCTTTTGTGAAGGAACTGTGAAACCTACTTCAGTGCCTGCAGCCTATGGGCAGAAGCCAGGCAACAGTTCAAGCCATAGTTTACATTGGCACATGGGACACTATGAGAGACCAAAGGGGATGGACCTGCCATAAATCTAAACCCAAACAGGCAAATATTTCACACACTTTAGAAGCCTCCTTAGACTCAAAGAGGACAGTAAGCCTAGTGGTTAAGCTCACAGGAGCTGCAGCCTGAAAGCACAGGGTCAGCTTGCAGTTGTCACCAATCTTAAGAATTTGAGCAATTTCTTTACCTCTTGGTGCCTGTTTTCTTACCTGCCAAATGAGCATGATAATAATAACAGTGCCTCATAGAGTGTTTTGGGGATTAAGTGTGATCATCTAGATGAGGCTTTCAGGTCAATATCAAACCAAGATAAGCCCTCAAAAAAAAAAAATGTAAGCTATTACATTTATAATTTAGCATATGCTCCATGAGGACAAGAATGTCGCTCTATTTTCAGACCCTTGTACAGTGCCTGACACATTATGAATATTAAGTAAATATTTCTTTTTCCCTACCTCCTCCTCAGCCATCCAAGTGTTCTCTCCTACAGACTAAACCTGCCTGGCCTCCTAGTTGCTTCTCAGCTGACATGGACTCTGGGATGTGTCCCCACTCTGCTCCTTTGTGCCTCTCTTCAAACATACTGCCCAGCTTTGGACAAAGGCTGTGGATTAAATGAAGGGGTCCCAAATTATAGTCTTGATACCTGGGATCATTGTTGACACAATATGTGTGGATGCAGGTTGAGGTGAACAAGCAGTGTGTCTTATCCAAAATGGTGTGACCTTGCCCTGGGCAGGTAGCTCAGTTGGTTAGAGCATCACCCCAATATATTGTGACTGGTTGCTGGTTTGATCCCTGGCTAGGGCACATACAAGAATGGACCAATGGCCCTGGCTGGTGGCACAGTGGATAAGGCACCAGCCTGTAAACCCAAAGGTCACTGGTTCGATTCCCAGCCAGGGCATACAACCAGGTTGCAAGCCAAGTCTCCAGCCAGGTCCGTAGCTGGAGGAAGGTGAAAAGCAACCATACATTGATGTTTCTCCCCCTCTTTACCTCTCTCTCTTCACCTCTCTCTAAAAATTATAAATAAAATCTTTAAAAAAATTCTTCCTTAAAAAAAAACAATGAATGCATAAATAAGTGGAGCAACAAATTGATGTTTCTTTCTCTCTCTCTCTCTCTCTCTCTCTCTCTCTCTCTCTCCTCCTGTCTCCCTCTCTATTGAATGAATAAAGTTAAAAAATAAAATTGTGTCACATTGCTGAGGGTCAGTAACATCTGAACCCATTATCGCTGTCTGGGTTATAAGGCAACTGCCCAGAAGTTCTGTCTACAAACCAGAGCAGGCCTCAGTCCAGGGACATTTCAGGCAGACTTGGCTGTACCTACAAAAGCTGGAGGAAAATGAAAACTGCACTAGAGCTACTTGGCATGGCACAGACAAACATATGACCAAAAAGAAGTAGTGGACAAATTCAACAGGAGTTAATGCTTTTCTACTGATTTGAGAGGCTGCCTTGTATAATATAAAAACACTGGGCATACCTGGGAAGACTTAAGCTCTGATACATGACTTTTTTGAGCCTCAGTTTCCTTACCTGGAAGATGGGCATAATATTTTCTGTATTATTTCTTCTTTCATTATGAAGATCAAAGTAAGGTTATGCACCTGAAGAACCTGGAAATTTATAAACAGCTGGATATACTTAAGAAAGATCAAAATGTAGTTTTGCATTTTTTTTAACCATGAGAAATAAAAACAATAATGCCTTAGCTTTGTAGGACTATTAGTCCCATGAGTGCTCCTGCTATATTCCTACCACTTATCATAGGGTCCAGCAATTGTAGATGCTTAATAAATGTCTGATCAATAAAAGAATTGATGGCTACCACCAGTATTTCCATTTTTCTAATCTTTAAGAATCAAGGAAACATCATTTTCTTAAGTAACAAAAATGCATAACTTAGTATCTCGGACAGATGTGGGTTCAACTCTGAACTTGACCAAGTTGTCTAAGGCTGATCGGTTACCAGCTCTGAGCCTTCACGTCCCCTTCAGGAAACAGCAGACAAAGGACCCTCATCACACCAAGCAGCTGTGAGGAAACACCCAGAAATAAAAGTACATATAGCTCCTTAGTTGTTAATGGTTTGCCTCTGATGTTTTTCTCAATTCAAGAAAAGTTAGTTTCATATTAACTCAGAGCCATAAAGATTCTGAACTATTTTGTATTCCAGTTTTGTAAGTGGAAAGCTCAGACCTGGGAGTTCAGATGACCCTCCAAGTTCACAAAGCTCTCAGCTGTGTTCCTTTATGTTGCCTTTCATCTGGGGCACCTGGGAGTTCGGGGAGTTGTCACAGTATACATGGGAGCAAGCCTCTTCCAGACAGTGCAGAGTCCTATCTGTCTGATGTCTTCCTCCTGGAGGGCAGGGATAGGCCCTGTTAGGGATTATAACTGCGGAGGTTTTGTGTTGCTTTTCTTAGCTGAATGCCTCTGATCTGCTGATATTGTTGTAGATATTTGTACTTGATGAAAGACATTTTAAATGTTTGACACTGAGCATAAACCAGAAAGTGTGATCATTATCTTTAGTGTTTTTTAAAAAATGATTCTACATTTTAATTACCATAATCTCCATCTGCTTTTTTTTTTTTTTTCAATTAGGAAGAAAGTGCTGGAGCACATATCTCTAAACATACAAAGGACTTGGATTATGCATAGCTTATCATGCTGCTTAGTAATGCACTAATTACATTTACCCAAACCATGTGCTCCTACTCCAGCTGAGAAACATCTACAGAGAAACTTCTCTTGCAGAGCAGAGCAGGCAGAGAAGTGGCGGATGGGAGAGGAGCTCCTTTGGGGAAAGAAGCCTGGATGCCCATCAATAAACGTCCTTCTTTGCCTGTTTCCACAGAGAAGTATGGTGATGGCAGAACCTGAGGTCAAACAAGGAGGCAACTTATCTCAATAATTGCAAGCACACCTTTTGGCAAAACGTGTGCAACTTCTTAATGCTGGGAACTGTGAGGCATTTTAAGTGGTCTCTTATCAACAAAGGTCCAAGCAGAACCTGATGACTATTGCTGCGGGGTGGGGGTGGGGGGTGGGGGTGGGGGTGTCATCATAATAACGGTTCCTAGTACATGCCAGGCATTTCACATTTCTCATTTGTAAGTCTCACAATAGCTCTGTAATAAAGATATTATTAATCCCCCATATTATTGATGTGAAAAATGAGGCCTAGAAAATTAAATTAACTTGCCCAAGGTTCTATAGCTGGGAAGATATAGAACCAGAACACAAACGTGGGTCTACCTGGCTTTGAATGAAGGTTGTGTTCTTCCCAACTACCTCATGTTATCGCTTAGGGCCCTGTGTTCTGTCTTACAATGCACTCCTGAGAGAAAAACAAGTTGAAATAGGAACAAGGAGCCCAGCTTCAAGTAGAGTCTGATGAGCAAGATCTAAGGATCCTTCCTACTCGGTGGTGCAAAGACTAAGACAATGTTTCTATGTGTGTGCTTGCAATCATCAAAGTCCTCAACAAAGACAAATTGCTTTTAAGCTTCTGAGTCTCAGCTTGCGGTGGCCTCTTATTCTTTCACTTATTCTTCAACTTGTTCCTATTTTTTGACCCTCCTCAGCTCTCTGTACACTCTCACCACTGAAAAGATGAACCAAAATGTGTAATCATAATAAGCTTTCTGGGAAAGGTAACTGGGTTATTCTGTTTTATTAGGGGGCGGTGAGGATGAAGATCCCTAACCTGGAGAGACAGAACTACAGGTGGTTCCTGCCTAAATCTTGGGTGGAGTAACATTTGCTTTAGAAAAGTTAATGTATGTAATTCTTACCAAAAAAAAAAAAAAAAAAAAAAAAAAAAAAAAAATATATATATATATATATATATATATATACATATATATATATATATACAGAAAGTACCAAAGACTAATGAATAACCCCTTTTTTAACAAACCTCAATTTTCAAATGAGAAAATGTGAAGTGCAAAAAGATGAAGTAACTTGTCTAAGCTGATAGGGAGCAGAGCTAAGATACAGGTTCAGAAAGTCTGGCTCCAAAATCCAGATTTTAACCACTGCCATATGCTGTCTCTTAATGCATGTTGCTTCCAAAGATGGCAGCATAGGTAAACATAGCTCACCTCCTTGCACACTACATCAAAATTACAACTACACTATAGAACAACCACCACTCAAAGCCATCAAAAATCAAGTTGAATGGAAGTCTGACAACTACAGAATTAAAGAAACCGCATCCAGCCCCACACTGGTAGCCCTTGCCCAGGGTTCCAGTGCCAAGAAGGTAAGTTCCTATAACTTCTGGCTGCAAACACCAGTGGGGATTGAGTCAGTGGAAGAAACGTCTGGAGTCCCAAGCAGTTCTCCTTAAACAACCTATTCATGGACTTACTCAGACTCACTCCCTCTGAGCTCCAGCATGGGGGTAGCAGCTTGAAAGGCACCAGTGGCTCACAGGGAGAAACTGATGTGTCCAGCATCAAGATGGCAGCTGGGATCAGCTTTCTCCCAGACAGAAATGCAGGCAGAGGTCAGTGCCACTTTTCTAAGCCCTCCCCTCAAGGAACCACAGATCTAACAGGCAGGTAGCATATCTGCGATCCCATCAACCTGGATAACACTGTTTGTCCTGCCTTGGAAATTGCCTGAGACTCCATCCTAACACAATTTACAGGCCCAACCAAAATGTTAACTGTGACTTTTCCATAAGAATGGCTGGTCTTGACTCATGCTTCACAACTTCCTAAATCCTATCAAACAAGAAAGAGCTAAGTGCTAGCTTCACAGCTTGGCTTTCTTGGGAATCTCCAAGACCAGAACAAGTAGCAGTCATCTCATATTGCTTTATAGTACATGCAGGGTGGCCCCGGGAAAACACAGGTGGTAGCTGACCTTGTCCTTCACCGCCCAAGAAACTCCAGAGCCTATGTACCCAGTGGATAGCTACAGACCACAATGGAGCACCACTACCCTGCCCCTGCACAGCTAATCCTCCACGGAGGGCAGAGGTCGTTGGTCAGTGCTCAAAATAAGTCTTTAGAGCTAACTGGTCTAGGTAAATCCTTCCCATTGACCTACAGCAATCAAGGCTCAACTACAAGAGGAGAGTGTACCCAGCCCACAAAAAGAGCACACCTGGAGTACCCAGCGTGGGTGATAGAGGAGGCTGTGCCACTGGACACCTACTACATTAGGCCATGTTACCAAGACATGTAGTCATAGAAGCTCTACTTAATACATAGAAACAAACACAGGGAGGCTGCCAAAATGAGGAGACAAAGAAACATGATCCAAATAAAACAACAGATCAAAAATCCAGAAAAGTAACTAAACAAAATGGAGATAAACAATCTATCAAATGTAGGTTATAAGACACTCAAGAAACTTAGTGAGGACCTCAACAGCATAAAAAAGATCCACTCGAAAATGAAGGTTACACTAATTGAAATAAAGAACAATAAACAAGGAAATAACAGTAGAGTAGATGAAGCCAAGAATCAAATCAATGATTTGGAACAAATCATTGCAAAAGGAAGCAGAAACTAATCAATCAGAACAATAAGAAAAAAAAAAGAATTTAAAACAATAAATATAGTTTTGGACAAGCAGCCTATGGGACAACGTTAAGAGGTCCAACATCTGCATCAATAGAGGTGTCTAAAGGAGAAAGAGAAAGTAATTAGGAACCTATTTGAGAAAACAATGAAAGAAAACTTCCCTAATTTGGTGAAGGAAATAGATATATATACGTCCAGGAAGCACAAAGAGTGCCAAATAAGGTGGATGCAAAGAGGTCCACTTCAAAGCATATCATAATTAAAATGCCAAAGGTTAAAGATAAAGAGAGACTCTTAAAAGCAGCAAAAGAAAGGCAGAGAGTTATCTACAGGGGAGTTTCCATAAGATTGTCAGTTGATTTCTCAAAAAAAAAACTTTGCGGGCTTGAAGGGATTGGCAAGAAATATTCCAAGTCATGAAAAGCAGGGATCTGCAGCCAAGATTGCTCTACCCAGCAAAGATATCACTTAGAATTGGAGGGCAGATAGAGAGCTCCCCAGGCAAGAAAAACTAAAGGAGTTCATCATCACCAAACCATTATTATATGAAATATTAAAGGACTTATTTAAGAAGGTCAAAACTATGAACTATAAGTACATATCTGCCTACAATTGTATTTAAAAAAGCAAACACGAAACAGAGAGAGAAAATCGTAGACACCATAGATACGGAGAGCGTTCTGATGGTTGCCTGGTGGGAGGGGGCTGTGGGGGAGTGGGTGAAGGGTGCGGGGATTAAGACATACAAATATGTAGTTACAGAACAGACATGGGATGTAGCCACAGAATTTAAATGCATGACCCACCGACATGAACAATGGTGTGGGGATTGTCTGAGAGGGTTGGTGCTGCTGGGTAGAGGGGACAAATGGGGGAAAACTGGGACAACTGCAATACCATAACTAACAAAATGTAACTTAAAAACAACCAACATGCAAAGTAAAATAAATAAATAAATAAAACGTGTTGCTTCCTCACACAACATTCTCTGTCCTTCCCTGGTAATGCTAATTGTTAAGAATGACTGCAGGGAGATGCTCAAAGCCCAGACACAACAACAACGTGTCCCACATGGTGCAGAGCAAGGGAGCAAATGGCAACATTTATTGGAAAGAAGATAATTTGCCAGCCAGAGACGCTGACTGCATTCTGCCCACTGCTCGACTTTCTACAAGTGCCAGAGGTGAGCCAGGGATTAGGAGACAATTCCCACCACAATACTGAGGACATCAGCAATGACCCGGATGACATGGTGGATGATGTGACCCCTTGCCCAGCACTGCTCACATGGGAAATGATGGATTTCAATCTGAAAGAAGCAGGTTAAAATTTGAATTTTTAAAATTTCAGATCAGGTCAACAAGCATATATGTCTAAGTACTATGTGTCAGGCAATGACTAAGGCTCTTACATACTTTATTTAATTTAAACTTCATGAAGCTTCTCATCACTAGATAGGCAAACTGAGGTCACACAGATGGTGACAAAGTGCCATGGTGTGAACCAATTTTTTTTTTTTTGGCTTTGGATCCTGTGCCCTCCTCCCTTAGAAGTTAGAACACTGAGACCAGAATGTAAGTCATATGGGACACATAGATCCATGACGCAAATTGGTGTGGGACAGCGACTCAGGAAAGGTGGAGGTGCTATGGAGGTACGATGAAGGGAGAAGAGCCAGCACTCACTGCACCTTCACTCAGTGTCAGGGTTGCTGATGTGTCACACAAATAACCCTCACAAGGACATCTGGCATGAGCCTTGGTATTCTGGTTCCACAGGTGAAGAAACTAAGACTCGTAACTTGCCAAGATCACCTAGCTATTAAGGTTTAGAGTCAGGATTGGAACTCAGCTCCCTTTAATTCTAATCCCTTCCCATCAGGTCATTTTTTTAAGGAATCACCTCAGATTTACGGAGGCAGAAGGGGACTTTAGTACATCTTTAGAGAGAATATGTCACTTAAGAGGATCTGTGGAAAGATCAGTGAGACCTCAACTGGCAGAGATTAGAAGTCTGGAATGACGGGAAACTGCTGGGCCCAAAGCAGAAAAGCTCAGGGTGTGTTTGCAGAGCTGGAGCCATGGTGTTTGGCATGCGCTTGAGGTGAAGTGGTGGGAAGGAGGCAGAGGTGCATGCTAACTACATACAGGGAGGGCCTAACCAGCAGGTCCTATCCTCTGCAGCACAGCTGCAGCAGGACTCCTTCTCTGAGCAGAGCAGCTACTGGGTTTGTGGAGAGAGCTACAGGAGCAACAAAGCTGAAGTGAGTCAGCAGAAGTTTGCTTTGCCATCTGGACACAGGCAAGAGAGGACAGTAATTCTGGGGCCCTGAGTGGCTGGAAGATCTAAGCAGGAAGAAACAAAGCTGTCAGTAGCCACAGATGATGTGTATTTACACGAAATCCCAAGAGAATCTAAAGTCAAATTATTAGAATTATAGATATGTTGGTAGATGAACAAGATGTGGTGTATCCATATAAGGGAATATTATTTAGCCTTAAAAAGAAAGGAAATTCTGACAAATGCTACAACATGATGAACCTTGAAGACATTAGGCTAAGTGAAATAACCACAAAACAACCAATATCCACTTACACAAGGTGCCTAGAGAAGCCAAATGCATAGTGACAGAAAAGAGAATGGTGGCTGCCTGGATCAAGCCTGAGGGGGAAACAGGAGAATGGTTGCTTAATGGATACCAACTTTCAATTTTGGAAGCTGCAAAAGTTCTGTAGATAGATAGTTGTGATGGTTGCACAATAATATGAATGTACTTAATGTCACTGAACTAACTGCACACTTAAAAATGGTTAAAATGGTGTTTTATGCTTTGCATATATTACCACAATTTTTTTAAAGATTTTATTTTATTATTTTTAGAGAGAGGGGCAGGGAGAGAGGCAGAGAAGGAGAGAGACATCAATGTATGGTTGCCTTTCACCTGCTTCCAGCTACAGATCTGGCTGGAGACCTGGCTTCAACCTGGTTATGTGCCCTGGCTGGAGAATCGAACCAGCAACCTTTGGGTTTGCAGGCTGGTGCCTTATCCACTATGCCACCAGCCAGGCATATGAAATTTTTGAAGATCTAATTCTTTCCTTTTTGTGCCTGTTGATTCTTGTTCATTGCTTTCTTCTGGGTTCTTAAATGTGTAATCTTCAGCTCCTCTCCAGCCAGGCTTTGCTATCAGGATAGTATATAGACTGAGGTCAGGGAGTGTTCCTCTGGGAAGGGGTTGTGACAAAGGACTCTGAAGCTAGTTGAAAAGACTCCCATTGGACAAGGATGGGATGATTCAACTTCAATAACAATAATACTTGCAATTGATTGGAATACAACCTACCATATTTTTCACACTCTAAGATGCACCTGATCATAAGATGTACCTAGGTTTAGAGGAAGAAAACAAGTACACCAAATGGTGTACTAAAATAACTTCCTTTATATACTACAAACTTCAGCATTTATGGCTGCTCACCCAGTTACTGCCGGCTTCCTCACACAGAAATCTGGTGTGCACTGGAAACAGTATGGAGGTAGATGAGACAGCTGTAGCATCTAACAGAGCCAGTAGCCAGCTGAGAACAAGGTTACTTCAGCTCCACCCATCTGCCTCTGGTGATTGGCAGAGTTTAAGACACAGTGATTGGTGATTGGAGGCAGGTCTACTGACACAGACCCCACCCAGTGTCAAAGACAATTGGCAATTGGCACTGTGCTTCATACTTGCCATTATCCTCAGCTGATTCGACAGGTCAGTGGCTGTAGTTGGGAGTGTCAGGTGGCTCTCTGCCCTCTCCCAGGTCTCGGGTGATGCGCAGAGGCAGATGGCAACTGACCAGATGCCCTGAGATTCAGCAGTAAAGTGGGACATTTAAGTGTCCCCAAGGGTTTCGCATGGGCCCACCACTTCCCCTTCTAACAGCTGTTGCCACCGCTGACAGGTCAGATAATGCACATCTCAGTCTGTGACTCAATATTTGCTCCATAGGATGCACAGACATTTCTCACCTCCCCTACTTTTTTTGGGGGAAAAAGTGCATCTTATGAAGGGAAAAATACGGTATATGTTTAAAGCCATGAGTAATGACACATTAAAATTATTTTATGGGTCACCTTTGGAAAATGATCTTTCCTGTACATACTGTGTGTAAAGGTAACTGAAGAGTTGATAAGGAGTGTCTTTTTTATAAAAGAATTTCTGATTAATAGATGAAGAAGAAATGGAGACTTCCAGTCAAAATGGAGGTGTAGGTAAACACACTTAGTCTCCCTGCACAACCACAGAAAGAATTACAACTAGACCTCAAAACAAATAACACCCAGAACCATCAGAAAATCAAGCTGTATGGAAGTCTGACAGCCAAGAATTTAAAGAAGTTGTATTCATACAGATAGGTAGGATGAACGGAGACACAGAGATGGTCAGAGAGATGCAGAGATGCAATGTGGTACAGGGAGGTGGCAGTGATAGAACAGACAGTCCCATGCTCATGTGTGGTGGATAAAAATCATGAGGAATACCTTAGGAGAAAGTGATCCCAGCCCCAGGCTAGGCCTCATAGCCCAGAGTTCCAAACCAGGAAGATAAAACCCTATAACCTCTGGCTGTAAAAACCTGTGGCGATTGACTGGTGGAAGAAACTGCTGGATTTTTCAGGAAAACATAAGCAGACCGACCCACTCTGTGATTCAGCACCAGGGCAATAGCTGGAAGGGTACCAGTTGCACAGGGTAAGTGCTGGGTAACCCTCCAGAAGCTATGCAGTGTCACTGCCCACTCTGTGAACCCTCCACTCCCACAGAGCCACAAGGCAGTGAAGTGGGTTGCCCCACCCTGGTGATTGCCTAAAGCCCTGCCCCACACAATTTATAGGTCCACTCTTCTACAATAGGCCGTGCTACTAAGGGAGTCAAAGAAGTTCTACCTAATACACATAAACAAACACAAGGAAGCTGCCAAATTGAAAAGACAAAGGAATATGGCCCAAATGAAAGAACAGAACAAACCTGCAGAAAAAAGAACTAAATGAAATGGCGATAACTAACCTATTAGTTACGGAGCTTAAAACACTGGTGATCAGGATACTCAAAGAATTCATTGAGCACATCAACAAAATAAAAAAGACCTAAGAAGAAATGAAGGTTACATTAAATGAAATAAAGAAGAATCTACAGGGAACCAACAGTGAAGGGGATGAAGCATGGATTCAAACCAATGATTTGAAACATAAGGAATAAATAAGTATTCAACCAGAAAAGTAAACATAATAATAATAATAATGATAGTATAAAGTGCCTCTGGGACATCTCCAAATGTACCAACATCCAAACCATAGGGATGCCAGAAGGAGAAGAAGAGCAAGAAGCTGAAAACTTACTTCAAAAAATAATGAAAGAAAACCTCCCTAACTTGGTGAAGGAAATAAACATACAAGTCCAGGAAGCACAGAGTCCCAAACAAGTTGGACCCAAAGAGGACCATATCAAAACACATCATAAATAAAATGCCAAAGGTTAAAGAGAAAAGCAGAGGGCTATCAACAAAGGAGTCCCAATAAGACTGTCAGCTGATTTCTCAAAAAAAACTTTGCAGGCAAGAAGGGCCTGACAAGAAGTATTCAAAGTGATGAAAAGTAAGGAACTGCAACCAAGATTACTGTATCCAGCAAAGCTATCATTCACAATGGAAGGGCAGATAAAGTGCTTCCCAGACAAGGTAAAGCTAAAGAAATTCATTATCACTAAGCCACTATTACATGAAATGTTAAAGGGACTTATTTAAGAAAAAGAAGAAAATCAAAACTATGAACATTAAAATGTCAACAAATTCACAACTATCAACAACTGAATCTAACTATATATATATATATATATATATATATATATATATATACACACACACACACACACACACACACACACACACACACATACCCAGGTTGGTGTGACTCAGTGGACTGACACCAATCTGTGAACCCAAAGGTCACTGGTTCGATTCCCAGTCAGGGAACATAACCAGGTTTCAAGCCAGATCCTTAGCTGAAGGCAGGTGAAAAGCAACCATACATTGATGCTTCTCTCCCTTTTATCCTCCCTCCCTGCCCTTCTCTATGAAAATAATGAATAAAATCTTTTTTAGAAGGAGGAGGAGGAGGAGGAGGAGGAGGAGGAACTAAGTAAGCAACCAAAAAGAAACAAAATCATAAATCTGGAGATTATTTGAAGGGCTAACAGCTGGGAGGAGGAAAGGGGAGAATGGGGGGAAAGGTGCAGGGACTAAGAAACATAATTGGACTCGCCACTGCCAAGCCTACACTCTTACCATGCGGAAGCTCCACCCTCCTGACAGGTGTGGATCACTTCTCTGGCTTCTAGCTGACCTTCTAGCTGATCCAGCCCATGAACTCGAAAAAAAGAAAGAAAAAGAAAGAAAGAAAGAAAGAAAGGAAGGAAGGAAGGAAGGAAGGAAGGAAGGAAGGAAGGAAGGAAGGAAGGAAGGAAGGAAGGAAGGGAGAAAGAAAGAAAGAAAGAAAGAAAGAGAGAAAGAGAGAGAAAGAAAGAAAGAAAGAAAGAAAGAAAGAAAGAAAATTGGAGGTACAAAATAGACAGAAAGATATTAAGAATAATAAAGAAAATAGAGAAGCTAAAGAACTTAGATGTATGACCCATGTAGATGAACTAAGTGCGGGGGAGGTGCTGGGGAAAAAGGGGGTACCAGGTGGAGGGGGGTAAATGAGGAAAAATTGGGACAACTGTAATAGCATAATCAATAAAGTATATTTAAAAAGAAGAAGAAATGATGCAATAAGAAATTACCATTTTGATACAACAGATGTAGTCAATGATCATTAATAGTTGCTAATGTCACAAAGGGAGATTCTAAGCAAGACAAAAATGTGCTTTCAAATGAAAGGACACAATTCCATTGCAATCATTGCAACTCTAACATATACCTAAGAGCCACAACATTTCAAGTTTTTAACATATGGGTAGACCATTAATCTTGCTTTCTAGTAAGTTATCCATATACATATATATTTTTTTCTTTCTTTTTTAAGGCAATCATAGAGATTGAACCCTTTTCCTGTGGCATAGAGGGTGGAGTAAAAGTAGGTTTCCAGTTGTTTGTGTGGAAAATAATGTAATAATTAATAAATAACAGGTGAACAAACTGTGTTTTGTGTAGTCGCAACTGTAAACCTACTTTTTGCTATTTGGGTGCAACAGATACCTCAGTGTGCTCCCTCTATGTGCCTATCTGTTGGGTGACCACCTGTGATCCACAACCATTTGAAAATCTCCCTGTACTCATTGATTCTGCCCCTAGGCATGTAAGTTCAGCCTTACATGACCTCATATCGAAAAATAGGTTCAGAAAGATGCTTTAAAACACCCACAAACATCAACAGAACTTAGTTGAGGTAGAAGTAGAATTATGGCATCCAAACTTTCCGTGAACCCAAGCAGAGTGGAGCAATAGCAATGTATTTATTACTCATAGTCACGAGGAACACTCGGAGCCTCAGAGGCGAAGTAGCCAGTCCCTTGGTGAAAAACAAAATCTGGCATTTCAAAAGAAAACATTGCAAATGTCCTTTTCGCACTACTGACATAATGAAAATTATTAGTTCCTTTCTATTAATGATGTGAGGAACTAACCATTTCAACCAGAAGCCCTCAGTTTGAATCCCTTTGACATTTGTTTCTGGTACATTGAGTTCCTGGGTCCTTTTGTGAAAAGGTCAGAGATGAGAGGCAAAAATGTCACCATCTGAATGGAAATCAAGCATGAGAACTTATTACAGACCCAGGTGAATTGAAAATAGAATAAACAGTCATGATAGCCCAAACAGGAAACCACTAATTTGATTTTCAGCTCAGCATAAACGCCTCCCAAATTGTACGTTGATACAGGAACTCACTGTAGTGATTCAATTTTCTTGAATTAAAGGGTGCATTGGCTAGATGTGTCCCCAGAGGCTTAATTGTGCTGAGCATCCTCCATCCAGTAGTGGCTGTATTGAAATGTAAATAACATTATGAGTCATCATTCATGTCATCTACAGTGTTTGGAAACTTGTGGTTCTGAATTATTATTTTGATCTTTTTTCTTGTCTTGGCCTTAGGAACATATCAAAAAATGTCCAGAATGCATCCCCAGGCCAGACAGATAAACATGTCTATATTAATTAAACACAAAGCAGGCCCATAAGTCTAAGTTCCTGCACCAGTGTGACATCAGACAGTCCTCAGTAAAGATGTGGAGTCAACAAGCCTTAGGTTTGGTGACAGGTGACTGAAAGCATGTTCTGCTCTTGACAATTGCATTATTTCTGGGGAGAAGCAGGAAGGGTGAGAGAGACCACATTCTGGGCATAATGGAAAAAAGAATAGCAAAGGAAAGTAAAATGCATGATGAGGAACTATTTGCATGGTAGTGTGTGGGTGGAACAAACTTTCCTTTACTCTCAAGATTTTTCTGGCTAGTCTAATAATCAAATGGGCAGGAGACAAATTAGCAAGAGAAAATAACCGAAGTCAATACATATGAATGGGAACCCCGCACACTCCAGACAGACAGTCAGAGGCCCCACAGGTCAGAGATGTTCAGAGATAGGAAGGGAACATGCGTATATAAGACATCCTGAGCTAAGGATAAGGTGATACACCTGAGGGCCCCAAAGGGTCTTTGCAGGATGACATAAGAATAGATGTTTAATAGACAGAAGATTGTCCTTGCCTAGAGAAGTCAAAACGGGTTATCGCTAATAACCACTTATAGATAAGGCCCCTAATTCAAATTCTCCTAGGTAGTTAAAGGGAGGGGCAGAAGTTTCTCTTGAGCTTGTAGCTAAAGTTACCTTTAGCTCAAAACAATCTGTGTACCAGAGACACAACTTGGGGGTGACTCCTTTTGGACCCCCTCAGTTGAAATGTAACTGAGCAAGTTTTTAGCACTTGAAGACATAAGCCTAAAATTGCATCCTGATACAGCTGAATCAGTCCAGCACCAGAATAAAATGAGAACCAATCAGAGCTCAGAGGACAGGGCAAATATTTATATATAGTTCTCCTAGGGTTATTAGCTTTCTGTACAACAGTCTGCTTCCAGCATATTGTATGTTTGGAGGATAATGGCGACTGCCTGATTTTGAATTTCCCCCGCCCCACACTCCCTCAAAAGAAAACAAAATCAACAGTGAGACCAATGAGGATACCCTGAAAAGAGTAAGAGGCAGAGAGGAGGGAGTGAGAGGAAGAAAGAAATCTACCAAAAATTAGTGAAAGTCAACCAAGCTTCTCCTAAATCAGTGGTTTCTTGAAGTGCGGTCCCTGCATTATCAACATCAGCATCACTTGCTAGAATTGCAGACCACAGACCTACTATGAGAAACTGGGTGTGGGCCCTGCAGTCTGTTCTCTCAAGTCCTCCAGGAGATTCAGACGCAAGCCAGGGATTGAGAACCATTGTCTGCACACATTACCTCTCTAAGACTGTGCCCCTTTTCTAGCTTTTAAGTCAGTCGTCTCTATTTTTAACAGAATACTTTGAAAATGATGTTTAAATCTGACACTAACCCTCACACCTGAGGCTGTAGGAAGGGAATTCAGCTGCAACTTCCCCAGTGAACCTTCCCCTTTCCTTGGTCTGTTTGTGACAGGTGTTCCTCTAAGCTCCAGGCTTCTCCTTTCATTTTTCTTTCTAATTGTATTGGCTTGTGTGATAATCAGGTTCAGCAAAGGATCTTTCTAAGGAATAACTAGGTTAATTCCATGCAGATTTCAACGTTGAATTAGGCAGCACATTGATGTGACCTCAAGAAAATTAAATTAGTGGCATCATTGCATGTTTATAGCCCTTCATACCACTTTCATAACTTAATTTCTTAAACGTCCTAAAATCAGTTCCTAATAATTATTTTTCATAGAATTTGTGGCTATTACAAAGGCCTTGATTTTTCTCACCTTTAAAACAGAACAATAATATTCAAGGTCAGTTTGAAGACTAGATGCAATACACATAGTGTTTGTCACCAATATGGGCTTAATAGTACTTAATGTTACTGATATTTCAGCTTAGTCTATTATATCTAAACTTTCTAAATAACCCAAAATAAAATGTTTCATTCTAATAAACCTATGACTACCCTGGGAGAATAACGGCAACTTAAAATTTTAATTTTCAGAATCTTTAAATACTTGAGAGAATAAACACAGTAAAAGGAACTTTATATTTCTTTGTTTTTTAAATCTTCACCCGACTCATGCATACCTTCACCAGGGATTGAATCTGTAACAATTGATGTATAAGACAATGCTCCAACTAACTGAGCAACCTGGCCAGGACTGTACTTCTCTTTTTGTTAATACACCAATTTGGTGTATTACACACCAAGTAGAATGGTTCTTAAGGGCCTGTAGGTTGTCACTATTTAAGAGAAGTGATCACTAATAGAATGGCTATAGTGGAAAAGGACATGCTCACAGAGTGAGGGATTTGAAGTCTAGTAGGAAGTGAGAGGTTCCACTCTGCCTCCTCTCTGCCACAGAGCAGGTCAACCATGCGTGTGGCTTGTGAGCTCAGACAGCCTGCTTTGGAACCTGAGCTCTGTCACTTCCTAGCTGTGTATTTGTGCACAAATCATTTCATATTGCTGCACCTTGGTTTCCTCATCACCAAAATGGAAACACAGCACTTAAATTGCCTGGCATATAAGACTAAATTGTTTCCAAGGGCTTAATATGAGCCAATTGCCATTCTAAGTTCTTTGTACAAGTACTAATTCATTTAATTCTTAGAACAGTCCTAGGAGCTAACATCATTTTACAGATAAAGAAACCAAGGTACAAAGAGGTTGAGTGATTCCCCTCAAGGTTTCATAGCTAGTCATTTGCGGCCCAGAGATCAAATCCAGACCATCTGGATCCAGAACCTCTCTTCATCTACTACCCTGTGTGGCTCCCTTGCAACAAACAGGAGCAATTATTATTAGCACCACCACAGCTCCTACAGATGAGATGTCATTTACTTGCTCAAACTCCAAAGAACTGAAGACATTGAATAAGCACCCACTGTGTTTGGAATACAACTTTTGTCAGGCATGGCTTTAAATCTCTTCCCCTCCCCTCAGTAACTTCTAATATACTTGGGAAGGTAAGATAGAGATGCCAGAATTTGCTTAGTACTTACCATATGTACAAAGGAAGAAGGGGGAGAAGGGAGGAGAGAGAAAACAACTGTGGGCCTCGTTTATTATAACTTATCTCACCTGGCTCTCAATCGTGTGCCCTGCTAACATGAGGAGCATGAGGAGCAGGGAATGTCAAGGGAGCAAGAGCTAGAAAATTAAATCTCAGTGAAGCTATGCTTCTTCCCCTTGTTTCCTTCCAGTTCCTGTTGCCTCTGTTGTTGATGAGTCCATGACTGGCCTTCCCTGGGTCTTTATCTCACTGAAGTTGAAGACTGATGCTTTGCTCACTGGCTGGGCCCTTCCTTGATCTCACTAGAACCTGTGGGCCTCCAAGATCCTGCAACTGCTTCAAGGTACCCAGCATGGTGGCCTGTCCCCATCTCTGCTATCATACCCCATCACCTCTGACTACTATGGACATGCCCCTTGGATTTCTAAGCTTATCAGTGAGCATCTCCCAAGTACCCTGATGATGCCTAAAGGCCATGTATAATGTACCTTCTAGATACCTGAGGGAACAGGCAATAGAGAACAAAGGCCCATATCTTAGGCCCTTCTTTTAGTAATTCCTACCCTAATCCCTGTCTACAAGCTACATGAGGTTTATAATGTTTTGGGCCACATGAGAGAATCACAGGGCACCAGATTATTTGTTTTCTGTCTTCATGTTTCAAACATCCTGTCCATGGATTCATCATTATCCTCAATGTCTGATCCCAGAAAGGGGCAGAAGGGTGATTTACACCTAAATTTGGTCTCCCTTCTTTGTCTCACCTCTTCTACCCAGTACCAAAAGGTCTTCCAATTTCTTTTTCCCTCTAGAAAGGAGCATTGCCTCCTGTTGTCCTCATTCCAGCCTTCTGGTCTAGTCCCATTGGAGAAAACATTATGGGAAAATAAATAGAATTAACAAGAAGTGAAAATGCAAGAGATCAAGTTTGAAAATACTATCTCTGTTACATGAACTAAAGATTAAGCTGCTAAGGGGGCTATGTTCAACACTTGATAAGGTGCAACGAGAGTTCAAAGGAGTTCAAGGCAAAAGTAATCATGAAATAATCCAGGAAGCCTTCATGAAATGGATAGGATTCAAGCTGAGTTTTGAAAACTCCATATTCCTTAGACAAGCAGAAGAAACTGAAGCTGACATTACAGGAAGGGAAAAGCAGGTGAGAAATGGCATGGCACCTATAAGTTTTCCTGTGCACTCCAGCTTGGACAGAGCTGAGGTTTGCTTAGAGGGACAGCACAAGACAAGGAAATGGTGAACACTAATGGCCAGATTATGATGGACTTTGAATGCTAGACGGGTACTCTCCTAAATGTTACCTTTTTAAATCCTCACAAAACTCTATTTGGGTAGGCAATTCTTGTATCCTTATTATACAGATGAGGACATAGAAGCTCCAAGAAAGGAAGGCCAAAGAGTCACTTGGCCCTGGCTAGCCAGCTCAGTTACTTAGAGTGTCCTCAGGGCACATACAAGAGTCAACTAATGAATGCACAGGTAGGTGGAACAACAAATCCATCTCTGTCTGTCTGTCTCTCTTTCTACCTTCCTTTCTCTAAAAATCAATAAATAAAAAATTTAAATTAGAAGACTAAAGGACCAGTTAAGTACAAAACCTATCATCAAGTCTATCTTCATACAGCTAAAATAAAGTTATATTTGATGATGAATACTTTCATCTTCCCTCTCTGATGCCTTAATGAGGAGAGGTTGGTATCCATATACCAGTCATTTCCAATTTCTCACCAGCACACACACACACATGCACACACACGTGCGTTCATACAGAGTTTCTCTAAGGTCAGCATAGGTTCTTTGTGCAGCTTAAACTTCCATATATTTGCTGTAGGCACAATAGATACCATTGGCACTGACAGTGAAAGGCAAATTGAATTTTCTCCATGACATCTCCTCAGGATGTAGTTTACCAAGCCAAGTCCTTTTCTCTATTCCCCAGGCGCTGGAAACATGATCAAGCAGGGCACTGTCATGTAATGTTGCTGTTACAAGTTCTATTCCATTGACTCTGAAATGTCATTAAAAATTGCTTCTGTCAAAGTGCAGGCCTTGGAAATGAAGAAGGTCTGCAGGGGTGTTGCTGAACTGATGGGTAATCATTGCTGTAGGCTGTGGGTAGAAACCAGGCAAGGCAGAGAACCCAGCACAGAGAGTCTTTAGACGGGTAAATATAAGAGCATGAGAGACCTGACAGGTAAAGGCATGGTGGGTAAAAGTGCTTACAAGGGACCAAACTAAGACAAAACACTCCTCCCAACCTCTAGTCTAGGCTCCCAACTCTTTTCATAATGAGTAAGACTCTCAAAGCCATGTTTATTCTGTGTTCAGTTTCTCCACTAGGAAAATTGATACAGGTCAAGGCAACCTTGATATATTTCCATTCTAAGTTTCTCCCAATCTAAGTACAGTGACTTTATCATGATTAGGTTAAGTATACAAGTCTAATCAATGTCTAGCCCAGAGGTATGGATTTTTTAATTCACATTTCAATTATTTCCTTTTCAGTATCTATTTTTAGCTTTTTCTCTGCAACTTCTTTCAGAAAATGGGTCAGCATTCTCAACTGACTCTGTACATTAATGACTACCATTTCTGTCTCTTTCTCTCCCTCTCTCTTCTTTTTTAAAGCCTGTTTACTTATATGATGTAATCATGGCTATAAAAATAAACCCTTGCTTCTCTAAATCATGCACCACTGCATTTAAAACAATGAGCAAAGTATATAAATGTCGACACTTTCTAACAAATCTTCACCAGGAGAGTCTTCCCTGGAGTGCTACTCAGAGAAGGCCATCCTGGTCACAGGCGCTTATGAAGAGGCCACAACGTGTGCTTGGAGCTCCCCCCAGCTCTCAAATTCTGTAAGGCAGGCCAGTTCTACCTGGGTTTGACAGGAGTGCTCTCTCAGCATTTGTTTACCTTGTTTCTGGCACTGGACTCTGGTGCAAAATAAACTTCTTTCTGGTCCTTGGCCCCAAGAATTTGTCTGTCCACAGGTGTGCACAGTCATGTTACTGCTTTTTCTAAAATTGTGAGCATTTTGTTTCAGTTCTGTACCTTGAATTATGATTTTGCACAACTTCCTCCTACAGATGGCCCTCAGAATACATTTTATTTTCCCACACCTTTGGACCTTTACATACTGTTCCCTTTGCCTGAGACCCTGCTCCCCTAGAAAACAGTTCCTGGAGAGCCCTCCCTAAGTATCCCCAGGGAGTACAAATGCTTTTTTGTCTGTGCCCTCTTTGCGCTTTCTAGATGTGACTAACCATTAGGGCAATCTTCACACTGGATTAGAGTCCTTTGTTTGCATGTCTATTTCAAGAAACACTGAGGTGCTTGACAAAAGGGACTATTTTAGTCAGAGAAACAGAACCAATGGGATATAAATATGAATATTCATACACACACATATACATATATATACATATATATGTGTGTGTATATTTTATATATATATATAAAAATATATATATATATATATATATATATATTTTTTTTTTTTTTTAAGAAATTGGTTCATGTGATTGTAGTCTTGGTGAATCCAAAATCTGATAGGGCAGGCTGACAAGCTGGGGAATCAGGGAAGAGTTGCCATTGGAGTCCAAAGGCAATCTGCTTTAGATCCAAGAAAAGCCAGTGTTGCTGATGAAGTGTGTAGGCAGTCCACTAGAGAATTCCCCTTGCTTGGGGGAAGAGGCCGGTGTTTTGTTCTCTTCAGGCCTTCACTGATTGATTGAGGCCCACCCACATTATGGAGGGCAATCTTATTTATTCAAAATCCATCAATTTAAATGTAAATCTCACCCAAAAACACTTTCACAGAAGCATCCAGAATAATGTTTGACCAAATATTTAGTCACAGTGGCCCAGAGAAAATGGCACATAAAATTAACCATTGCAGGGGCTCTGTCTCATTTATCTTTGACATCCTCAGCACCCAATAAAGGCTTAATATGCATAATTTTTATGGAGGAGAAGGCATTTTATTATTATTTTATTATAGTAGTGAATATACTTGATTGCATTTTCTCACATGGCAAACGAGACAGAAAAACATTTTCCTTTGATTACTGAAAACCTCAATATCATCTGTCTTTTGGAGGATTCAATTCCTTACATCTGTGATACTGTTCACAAGGATACCAGTAGTGCTTAATAGTAAAGAACATTTTGCTAAGTTGTTCTATCACAGGTCCTTGCTCAAAGTGTTCATCTTTTTCTTCTAATCTGGTTTTCAGTACTTGATCCAACGTTTCTTCATAATTATGCACAGGATCTGATCAAGGGATAGGTTTTGTGTGTTCATATGGAATGTCCACAGAAAGGTGGCAGCAAACAATTATCCTGCCATCAGATGTCAAGGCAAGCTCTACTTTGCAATTATAGTCATCAGGAAGAGAAGACTACGTGGGTTTATGCCAATCACGGTATAAAACTCCATCATAACAGCTGCTCACCACAACCCTGCCATCTTGCCTCCCAGGATGTCTTTCTGAATGAATCAGGTTCAATGAATAGAGAAACAACTTTTTCAAAGACTTGAAACTTTCAGTTCAGTATGACCCAGGCCTTTGCTTTTTAACTTATTACTATAACTGCGAAAACCTCTTAAAACAGTAGCAGCATTTTATTTAGAGACTGATAAATAATCTTGACCTGTAGGCAAAAATGTTAGGAACAAATACTGTGGAGAATAAAATAAGCCTGTGTCCAAGGATGAGGAAGGATATGTCATGCCCACCCCTAAAGCTATCACCCTGTGATATTCCCCTTTATTGGCCTTTTCCTTCACTGGGCCACTAAGTGGGAATAGAAACACATCCAATAAAAACCTTTCAACTAACCCCTGGGTACAGCCTACACTTATTCTGCCACCCCTCTTGCTCTTGAGCCACATGAACCACAGGTAGAGATTGTACTTGGTGGAGTTCGGGGTTTTGTCCAATAAATTCAAAGAAGCTACTCCCCTCCTTTTTTATCCTTTGGTCTGTATTTGATTCTTCAAACTCTGCATATGGCCCTTAAAGCCAAGGTGAGAAATGATGGGGTTAGAGGTACTACTATGAATCTTACCAAGATTATACAATACTTGAAAGTAATAGAATGTCCTTAAAAGACCTGAAATAATTTAATAGAGAGACACATGAGGATATTTTGTCTAATCGGTAATAGAAGAAAATGCTCCTGGAGTTGCTTGGGGGTTTTATTTATTTGATTTATTGCACATCTTTTTTAATAGAATTAGTGAACTGAGCTCCTACCTTGGGACTCATTTTTGTGATTTTGATATGACTCCATAATTTCCCAGAGGAGCAAAGTGTCTGAGTACTTATTTATTCATTCAAAACACATTTACTGCCCTGGCTGGTAGCACAGTGGATAAGGCGCTTATGAAGCGCCCAAAGGTTGCTGGTTCGATTCCCAGCCAGGGCAACATAACTAGGTTGCAAGCCAGGTCTCCAGCCAGCTCTGTAGCTGGAGGCAGGTGAAAGGCAACCATACATTGATGTCTCTCTCCCTCTCTGCCTCTCTCCTTTCCCCTCTCTCTGAAACATAATAAATAAAATTTCAAAAAAAAAAAAACACATTTAATAAGGCCCTGTGTTAAGCCACAAAGATGAATAAGATCTGGTTCCTGCCTTCAAAAAGCCCAGTGGATGGAGGTAGCTATATTCAGATTGCTGGAAACCAACCAAATATGTCCATCCATCCAAGAGAATAGAAAAACAACTTAGAGTAAACCCATAATCCTAAACTTTGCAAATTGAAAATGACTTCATAATTATTTGGCAGGAGAACCTGACATGAACATGAGGCTTGTTAGTGTCTTTGTTATTTCACTTAGAGTGAATATTTTCTACATTTTAACCAGAAATTAACCAGTAATCTGATTACAAATGATTCTAAAGATTCTAATGGATGAGTATTACATAATTGATGGAATTACCTTTGTAAAAACAAGCAACCTTGGCTGCATGGCTCATTTCGTTCCCTCAATGCACCCAAGAGGTCACCAGTTTGACTCCCAGTCACAGCACATGCCTAGGTTGCCAATTAGATCCCCAGCTGGGGCACCTATGGGAGACAACAAATTGATGTTGCTCTTCCTCACACACCTTCTTTTCTCTCTACAATTCAATGAAAACTTGTCCTTGGGTGAGGATTTTTAAAAAATAGCAAAAAAGGCTATGGGCCCCAGGGAATTTTATTAAAGTCTTGAGGACCTGTATACTTAAGAGAGTGGGATTCCAATTGCAATGAAAATGAACGATTTACAGTTAAACATATCAACGTGGATGAATCCCCAAAACATGTTGAATGAAAGAAAGCAAGTCACGGAAGGAAATATGCAGCATGATGTTTCCTAAAGTTCAAATTCTAATATATTTTACACTGTATTGCTTAGGAATGCAAATGCACACATTTTACCAGTAACTAAAATTGTAGCTAAAAGTGAAAAAAGCATAAACAGACTCTGAGTGGTGGCTCTTTTTCGGGGTGGGTTTCAAAGTTTAAAGCACGAGTGGCAAACTCAAGGCCTGTGGACCAAATCCAGCCCTCCACCTGGTTTTATCCAGCCTGGCACCTTTGGCCTGGCACCTTGTTTCTACCCAGCTCACTTTACTGTTAAGGAGTCGTTACATTTATACAGTCCTAGAGTTACATTCTGCCCTTTGAAGACAACCTCGAGACCGATGTGGCCCCTGGTGAAAATGAGATTGACACCCCTGGTTTAAAGCGGTACACTGCCAGCACTCTGGCACAAGTGCTTGCTGAAGTCCCTGCAGGCCAGGTAAAAGGGTATGACAAAGGAACCAGTTGGGGTTACAGGCTGGGCTCTACTAATTGAGAGGCTACTGTTGTCCTCATGCAATGACTGCTTTGCAAAATTGTAGTGTGACACCTGTGTCTAATAAGACTATTGTAGTTTTCCAGGTGTTTCTTTCCCTAAATGTAACACCACATTTCCTGACTACACAAAATAAGTTAGATAGATAGGAGCTGTCAATAAGGGATAGGTTAAAAATAAAGGCTAAAGTTGTTCGGGGTCCCCTGATATGAAAGGATACAATTAATTATCTCTACTCAGTAAGAGGTCACTGTATAAGTGATTCACCTCTAATTCTGTATTCCTGACTTGCTGAGCATTTCAAACAGTTTATGAAAATTACAAATGAGCATGCAAACTAAATTGATATGCAGAACAGCTAACCTCATTAAAAACTAATCACACAGAAGCTGCCCAATTGAATCTGGCTGTGATGGGTACAGCCTGAGAATGGAATTGCAGAATTCTTTTTTTTTCTTTTCTTTCCTTTTTTTTTTATGTCATAAGTTTTATGGTCATGACAGCATCCTCAGTAGCACTTGGGGAAAATGTAGACATGACTGGGAACAGTGGATGATGGAAAAAAATATTTATCACATCATCTTGATTGTAACTCACTGAAGATCTTTACCCATCTATCTAATCATCTACCCATCTATCTACTCATTCTTTCCTTAGACAATCAATGTTCCAGGCACTGTGTCAGACACTGGAACTTAGAAAGTTGAATATGATCCTTGCCCTTAAAACAGCTCTATTAGAAAGGGATACAAACTTGAGTATAGATTATTATTATAAGCAATACAGTGAGTGCTGCGATAGAGTGAACACAAGGGTACCCACTGGACAACTTTAGAGAATAAAGAGACTACTTATTTATAGAATAAAATTTCACTGCTGCTCCCTGGAGCTGTGCGTCGGAAGGACTGTGGATGTTGCGGAAATTCACAGAAGGGTTGGCCAAGGACAGGGAGGTCTCCATAAAAGAGTGGTAGCAACCTGAGTTTTAAGGAATGAGTAGGAACTGGCCACATAACAGAGGGAAAAGGTGATATGCATGATGGTGCAGTTTTATTTGCATGAAATAATATTTATTCTGCAGCCTGAATAATTTAACCATAAAGATGTCATGTCTACTTCCTGTCAGTTCCCTTCAGTCTTGAGAAAACTGCAGGTGTTTACAATCTGCAAATTCTACTTTTGACAGGAGGAAATGCCACAAGGGCCAACAGATCAAGTATATGTAACTATCCCGGGGGATCTAGAATTTGAAAGTCTATGAAGGAACAAATGTATGTAAAGAATAATAAAATAGTTCTATTACTTGAGTAACTGCAGCAGGCCCTGAACAGGGAACTTTATAAAGAGCATCTCAATGAATCCTGCAAAAGCCGTGAGTGGTCTGTAAAGGCATTGCAACTGAGGCTCCAAGGGGTGAATTTACCCACCCAAAGCCACAAAGATAGTAAGTGGAGGGCCTAGTTTTGTTTTATCCTGAGCAAATAAGCTTTGCACTTGAGGAAATGAAATAAATTAAAACATAGTAAATCTTCAGGAAATCATGTAAAGTTCTCCCTGCTCCAGATCTCTCCATTTCTAGTTTTGCAAGAGAACCTAATTCACTCTACCTCCTCCCATGACCTACAGCAGGACCCACTTCTTTCATAGATGTAATAAGAGTAAAGTAATAATCTTGAGCTTGTATTCTTTCAGATTCTTATCTTAAGTAATGCATTTTTTTTACTATTCCCAGGAGTCCCCTTTATTTTTATTATTTTTTAATTTTATTTTTCAATTACACTTGCATTCAATATTATTTTGTATTAGTTTCAGTGTAGGTGTACAGCATAGTGGTTAGATAGTCATATACTTTACAAAGTGTTCCCCCCAATATTTCCAGTACCCCCATGGCACCATGCATAGTTATTACAATATTATTGACTTTATGCCGTTTAAAATATCAAGTGAGGCACGTTTTTGGGAAGCACATCATCTGTATAACTTCCAAAGAAACCACCTGACAACAACTCTGGCTTCAGTGAAATAATTAGAAGCTATTGTGTGTAGTAGATTTTATTATTAGTGAGAATTACACAAGTATATCCCACTTCCTCTAACATACAACTGAAATCTAGAAGGGAGATAGTTCAACAAGTCAAAGGAACAAATAACACATATTGAACTACAATATTGCTTGACATAAACAACAAAAATAAGCCTTCACTTTCTCTTTTAAACCCTGAACCAAAGAATTTCTGAGTCATAGGCCTGAAGAAAAAGACATCCTTCTGTATTAAGAAAAGTTCTCTGGAGAAATAGAACCAATAGATTGTATGTAGAAGAAAAGGAGACGTAAGGAATGGCTCACACAGTGTGGGGAGCTGGCAAATTCAAAGTGCATAGGGCAGGTTAGCAGGCAGACCATCCAGGGAAGAGTTTATTGTGGTCCTGTGCCTGAAGGCCCTCTGGGATCCGCCTTTTCTCTTTAGGCCTTTAATTAATTGAATGAGGCTTACCCACATTATGGAGGGTAATCTGCACTCAGTCTATTGATTTAAATGTTAGTCATATCTTTAAAAATATCTTCACAGCAACATCCAGCCTGGTGTTTGATCAAATAACTAAATACCATAGCCTAGTCAAGTTGATACAAAAAATTAATCATCACATCTCCCATATCCCAAATCTCAGTAAATGGTGGCACCATGCACCCAATTGTCCAAGTAAGAAACGTGGAATCTTCTAGACCTTTTCTCTTCCCTTGCCTTACAATACCCAAGTCCCAAAAATACTCTCAAATATTTTTACACTTAGTTCCTTCCTCTTCACCACCTGCTCACTCCTAAACCATCATCTCTGACCCAATTTTTAAAAATGATCCCCTAACAGGTCCTCATGATTCAAATGTCCTCTTCACATTTAATGGTTTCAAAACCATTAAATTCATTCCCCATCTGAAAACGCTTCAGTGATTCATTGTTTTTAGATAGAAATCCAAGCTTCCTAGAACATGGCCCTTTATGATCTGACCCCAGCCTGCCTCTCTGGTTTCTTTTCCCACTACTTACCTTTCCTCACCCCAAGCCTGGACAGCTACTTACCAATGTCAATCCTCCCTGACTTGTCCATATTTTAGTGGCAGTTTACACGCTGCTTCCTCTGCTATAATGTCTTATCTATCTGGCAAATGCCTACCCCTCTATCATCACATCCCAAATTTTCTTTCTTTCCTGACCATGTCCACCTTTGCCACCCACATTTCATACATTCTTTTCCTTTGTGAGTTCCCATGGTACTTGGTCGATACTTCTATGATCACATTTTATGTACACATGAAAATATATCTATTTACATGTCAATCATTATCATTAGTATGTAATCTTGTTAAAGGATTAAATTTATGCCTTTATTCATCTTTGCACCCTAAGTTCAAAAGACAAAGGCCAGTATGCCCTGGCTAGTGTGGCTCAGCAGTTGAGCCCAGCCTGAGAACCAAAAGGTGGCGGGTTCAACTCCCAGTCAAGGCACATGCCTAGGTTGTAGGCCAAGTCCCTGTTGAAGGTGTGGGAGAGACAACCGATTATGTTTCTCATACATTAATGTTTCTCCCCTCTTTTTCTCCCTTCCTTTCCCTCTCTCTAAAAAATTAAAATTAAAAAAAAAAAAAAGTTTTTAAAGACAAAGGCCAGTATAGTATTCATCATTTAGCAGTAACACCCTCAAAGTGTTTGCAAAAGCCTTTTCAGACTTATTTATAAACACCTCCTTCTAGACATAAGCTCCTTAAGGAAAACAATTGTGGCTGCTTGGTTTATCTGATTGATGCCTGGTATATATGAAATATCTAAAACAGCTTTGTCAAATGAGTAAGCATCTTAACCATTAAACTTAATCATCTCCACCTCAAATGTTCTCTCAATTTCTCTTTTACGGAAGTCTTTAGCTAGGTAAAAAGCTCTTCCCAGCATGGACAAGTTCTTCCTTTTTTGTTTTTGTTTTTTTTAATTTTATTGTTGTTGTATTACATCCATCAAGCACCCTTTTTTTAAATACTAAGGAAAGGACATTTTTTTTTCACTGCTTTTAGAGAGACAGGAAAGAAGAGAGGAAGAGAGAAAGAGAAATACTGATGCAGGAAAGAAGTGCTGATCAGTTGGCTCCCAACACACTCGGGCAGGGGATCACACATGTCTGGATTGGGGATCAAACCCACAACCTAGGCAAGTGCCCTGATCAGGAATTGAATCAACAACTGTTCTGTTACTGGATGACTTTCCAACCAAATGAACCACACCGCCCAAGGCAAGTCTTCCACTTTATTTTTCGCTCTCCTTTCTGCCCCTACTCATCCTAAGATATAGCACAGTACCAGGAACATACTAGGGACTCAGTTAATATTTGTTGATTAAAAGATGAATGTTTTTCACCTGTAAATTCTTTTCTCTGAATCAGAGCTTGCTCATACTAAAAGTTGTCCCTGAGCCTGTTGCAGTGAACTGTGGAAAGTCAGGCTGAGAAAGTCTATCCAACAAGGTCACCTCTGCCCAGGAGATATGGAGTGTATGTCACCTGTGCTTGACCTGTACACATCTCAGGAAAGTACATAGCCATACTTGCCAAGATGATTGTATTTCAATACATTTCCTCAATGATACTCAGATGAAGGATGAGGGCAGGAAAACTCAGAGGGTGGAAAGCTGATTCAGAAGAAAAGAGCTCCATGTAGGTACCTCAGAACTAAAATGAAGCCAGAGTTAGCTGTAGTTAAATCAAGGGGAAGTTGAGGCTTCATCAAGAACCAAAAAGCAACAGCTCACCCTGGGCCAAGCAACTTGCTAGTGCTTCTTGGGCAAACAGCATCTGGAAAGTGGTAAGCCCTTTATATCAAGAGTATTTGACCAAAAAATTCTGAGCATCCCAGCCACACCCTAGCCAGCAAAAGTCCTGAACTCCTACATTTCATTTCCATCTTGACTCCTCATTCTCTATTCTTTTTAACTATATCTTCTGTCTCTAGGTCCAGGATGAACAGTTTTTACATTGGCGTATTTTTGGTTAACCCCCAAGTACAGAAAAAGATATGGCTTCTCCAATGTGGCTCTCAGCTCCTCACTTGGACATGGTTTTATAGGATGAGCAGTGTATCAGAATAGAAACAGCAAAGACTGTGGAGTTGTCAGACCTAAGCTTGAGTCACTGACAACTGAGTTATTTGGGTGAGCTTCTTAACTCCCCAGAGCCTCTGTTTTTTAATGAGTTAAAGCAGATTTAATAATATCTATCCCATTGGTAGTCTGTTCAGTTATTGTAACTAAATACAATAACTGGAAGTCTAATAAAAAATAAACATTTATTTCTCACAGTTCTAGAGACTGAGAAAAGTTCAAGATCAAGGTATAGGCAGATTTGATGTCTGATGAATTCACAGATCGAGTCTCCTTGCTTTGTTTTCAGTGGTGGGAGGTCTAAGGAGGTATCTGGGGTCTCTTTTATGAGGGCACTAATCCCATTTCTGAGGGCTCCACCTTCATGACTTAAGCTCCTTTCAAAGGCCCCACTTCTAAATATCACCACATTCAGCATTAGGTTTCAAAATATAAAATTGGGGGGTTGGAAGGAGGAGAAATAAACATCCAAACTATAACAAGGTAGTTTTGTGTATTAAGTGAGGTAAAGAAGAGTAGTTATTATCACCATTATTCACCCTCTTTCTTTATCTGCATTGGTTACTTCTTGAACTTAGAGGTAAATGGTCATGTCAATAGATATAGCCAGTTATTTTATCCTTTTCTTCTGGCTGCAGCAGTTAGTTCTCAAGTGGGCATGTTCCCCAGGCCTAACAAATGAGATCAATGATTGTGAGGTTTGAAAATGGAAGATGGGAGCATAGGTCTTACTTTATTTTGAAATCATAAGCTCTAAGAAAAACATGAGACTCTAAGAACAAACTGTATAGCTAGCTTTACCATCACATTAAGAGATCTTGCCTGAGAATTAGGCCAATAGAGGAAAACTAAATCAAGATATGCAGAGACTCTGTCTTAATATGTCTGAACTCCAGTGGTGCCTAAAGCTAGCTCTTCTCTTAGATTTTCCACTACACAAACAATATTTCATCTCCTTTTTTTGGCTTATTTTAATTTCAATTCCATTTTTATTACATGCAACAGAGTATAGGCCCTAAATAGAAGGAGTGCATTCCCTCAGATTCAGTGGCCAGATTCCAAAGATTGGCTGTAAGGGAAAGATGTCCAAGTCCCTTACTCACTACCTATTTTTTTTTTTTTTTTTTTTTTTGCTCAGATCAGGTATCACATGGTCTTTCAAAACAACTATATATTCTTTTTTAAAACATTTTAACTTAATTTAATTTTTTAAAATATTTTATTTATTATTTTTAGAGAGAAGGGCAGGGAGGGAGGGAGGAAGAAAGAGAAAGAAGCATCAATGCATGGTTGCCTTTCACCTGCCTCCAGCTACGGGCCTGGCTGGAGACCTGGCTTGCAACCTGGTAATGTGCCCAGGCTGGGAATTGAACCAGTAACCTTTGGGTTCACAGGCTGGCACCAATCCACTGAGCCACCAGCAGGGCTGAAAAACTATATATTCTAAAATGTGCTAAATCATGCATCACATATCAGAAACCATAGGATGATAAGAAGGATCACATAACAGTTTTCAGTTAACTGGTAAGAAAACAAGATCATGTCTACATATTTGTTTTCATATCAGTGTATGAAGCTGTCTGGGTCAGGTCAGGAAAATAGAAACCACTCTGAACATTTTGGTAGGAGCAAACTATTACAGGGAATTGGTTTGACAGATATCAGAGGGTTGAAAGAGCAAAAAGGGAACTTTTGAGGTACCAAGAGATAGTAACCACCACCACTGCTAAGGCTGAGAGAACAAAGAGAAAGACTAAAGCAGCCTCAGGTGCTTCATTTGACCTCTAGCAGAAATAAAACTTGGCTGCTGCTGACAGCACTGAACGGGCCAGATGAGGCCAATGGTGGGCGTTTCAAAGAAGCTGGAGGCTAGAATCACTGGGGCAAAGGGCTCCGGCTGGAATGACAGGCCAGGACAAAAAGCAAACAGGAATATTAAGGTCACTTTGGCCCTCCTCTTGCCTTCCAATTTCTTTCTAGTACCTTCTATTGGCAGAACCTAATAAGATGTCACCTTGGCAAAGGAGATAAGCATTATGCAGATCTAGCATCAGTATCACAAGGAGGGATGCAGAAAGTTGGATTCTGAGCTGAGCGACAATAATTTCATAATCAACACAACTTGCTTTTGAATTATATCCCCAACTTGATTTATCATCCCCTCTCAACTGGTTTCCAGGCAATTCTCTTATCAAAGCAATCTCTTCCCAGCTCCATTTGTCTTGACTGTCAAAGATACAGCTCAAATACTCCCTAAAAGGTTTTGTTTGTTTTTTTAAGAGTTAACTACATCTTCCCAAGACATTTCTCAAATAGAATTCCAAATAGAGAGCCTCACAGATTCTTATGAGAATTGTTATGAGTGTTCCAGGATCTCTCCTCTAGGGACTACTAGCATAACCACAGTAAGGTAGAGAGCAAGAAAATAAAAATCAATCTAAGAAAAATGCTACGGCCATGTGCTCTGTACAGAAGAAAAAAGTAGTTGTATTGCTATCCACTCCTAAAAACTTTACATGTTCTTAGAAACCTTTGAAGTCCACCTTTCTTTTTTTAAAATAAATATTTGTTTTATTGTAGTTGCAACAATTTATCCCCCTTTGCTCTCCTCTGCCAGGCCTCCCCAGCTCCCACAATCAATCCCCACCCAAGTTGTCCATGTCCATGGGTCATTCATACATGTTCCTTAACTAGTCCCTTTCCCTTTCAATGATATATGCAGTAATGTATGGTACTGATTACAGCCTATATGTTCCTTCAAGCCAATGATTATGCATATTTTATGTAATGTCTTCATTTCTCTCCATTTCTCCCACAATACACATTAATGTGACCTGAGGTGAGGTCCTAAACTACTCAGCTTAACTTGATTATTTGCTGGAGTATAGTGAACTCAGTGGTACAGTAGAATCAGAAATAAATGTGCTCCAATAATTGATCTCTTACATTGGAGTTCTAACATTTCATGATATAACAAAATGGCTTGAAGTAGAGGTTTTTTGAAATTCATTACGCTAAGCACTCAGTGAATTCTTTATATTTGCAAACTGATATCCTTCAGTTTTAGTTTTTGTTTTCCCTCTTGAATAATTTTTTTCTCTTTTTCTTGGTTCTGAATGTATTTGCCAGTAATATCCAGGATACTAAAAACCAATTAGTCAGCTATTGGACTTCTTGAATTTTTCTTTAATTACATTTCTCTCCTTCTCTGTATTCCATTTTTGTCTGGCAGTCTGATTTTTAGTATCTTATTGCAAGTAAGATGGTTTGTGCCTCACTGTTCAATATGTAGGCTTTTACTTAATTCTACTGTTTTCAGTAAGATCTCTGTCCTCTACTGTCCACGGGGTCTTGAGTGCACCGCCTGTCTGAGTCAATTTCTCCAAAGAATAAGCTCCTCCCCCTTGGCTGCTGGGATGTGAGAGGTGGTTGCCTGATTGAGTAGGGTTCAGAAAGGCATCTAGTGGTTTTCCTTTTCCTCATATTGTATAATCCCATTTTTAGCCCCATCCCTCATTTATACCTTGTGAGGTAGGTATCTCATACTTCCAATTTCTCAGACTTTCTGAAGTTCTGGGATTGAACTGACCTTGTTGCTTCTTGTAAACTCCTTTTATGGGATGCCATAAATTGCCTAAGTAATATAGTACAGCATTTAAGAGCATAGGACCCTATGTCCAGATAGCCAAGGTTTGAATCTTGGCTCCTCTACCTACTAGCTATTTGACTCTGGACAAGTTATTTAACATCTGTGTTTCACTATTTTCACTTATAAATGGGGACCATAACAGTATCTATTGTTGTAAAGATGAACTAATACCTTTAACACATTTAAAGAGGTAAAAGAGTGATACATTGAAAACAAGTAAATATTGCTGAAATAAACCAAAGAAGACACAAATAAATGGATTTCCAGGTTAGTGTAATCCTAATGAAAATCTCCATAGCACTTTTTTAAAAAATAGAAAATTACATCCTAAAATTCATATGGATAATCATGGGACCCTGGAAAGCCAAAACAGTCTTGAAAAAAAAAAAGGTGGATGTCTTATACTCCCTGATTTCAAAAGTTATTACAAAGTTATGGTAATCAAAGCATTATGCTTACAGACAAAAAGGAAGACATATAGACCAATGGAATAGAATAAAGAGTCCAGAAATTTGGGTAAGGGTGACAAGACTATTCAAAGAGGAAACACCATCTTTTCAATAAATGGTATTTGGATACCTGATATTTACATGTGAAAGAATGACGTTAATTCAAAATGCATCAAAAACCTAAATGTAAAACCTAAAACTATAAAATTCTCAGGAAAAAACATAGGGGGAAAACTTCATGACATTGGGTTTGGCAATGATTTTTTAAATACAACACCAAAAGTATAAGCAACAAAAAGTAAAAAGAAATAAATTGGACCACATTATAATTAAAAACCTCTGTCCCTCAAAGGACATAATCAATAGAGTAAAAAGCAACCTATGAAATAGGAGAAACAAATCATATATCTGAAAGTGGTTAATATCCAGAACATATAACAAATTCCTAGAACTCAAAATAACCTGATTTTAAAATGGAGACAAGCCTCAAATAGACATTTCTCCAAAGAACATATGCAAATGGCCTTTTCTCATCTGGCTCCAGTCCCTGAGAGGCAACCCTACCTTCCCAGTTATCTCTAGTGAGAAATAATTCAGACAGGAACTTTCCTGTTTGGTTATTATCAGTCCCTTAAAAAAGGCCACCCTACTCTCCACAGGAGAGTTTTGAAAACTTGAACACAAGCACTTACTGTAAACCTCAGCCAATAGTCCCATTGACCTTAGGGCATGTAAGATGAGGTATCTGCCCTTGGATAAAGAGTAAAAACGAAATCTTCACTTCCCCAGACAGGACCAAGGGCTGAAAGCCCAGCCCAGCCTGAAGGCCACACAGATTGACAGACAGGCGATGGCTGCTCCCTCCCTGCTGTTTAAATCACAGCCTAGAGAGTCTGACCTTCCTGCTCCCCAGGTTTCTGGTGCTAAATCATAGTCCCTTAGAAAATCAGCACTCTGAGAAGCATTAATCATTTCTCTTCCAATGGATAAAATGTTGAGTTTTTTAAAAATGTTTTGTTTTTGTTTTTTTTCCCTACTGATTCTGGACAGGAAGCTCTCTCAAAAATGATCTGTATTCTCTGGCTCATCTCCTCCAGTCTCCCCTACTCCCCCATCCTCTGAGATCTGTCAGTCTGTTCCTTGTATCCATGCCTCTGGTTTTATTTTGTTCATCAGTTTGTTCATTCGATTTCACATATGAGTGAAATCATATGGTATTTGCCTTTCTCTGACTGGCTTATTTTGCTTAGCATAATAATCTCCAGATCTATCCACGCCGTCCAGAAAGCATAGCCTAGGGACACAGACAACAATGTGGTGAAGACTGGGGTGGTGGTGGGGTCTGGGTGGAGGGAGGGAGATAAAGGAGGAAAAAGTGGGGAACATACAGGTCTGTCCTGAAGTATCTTCCATGCAAACTATTTTAATTATATTGCCACTGGCTCGACACTTTCTGGACAGACCTCGTATGTAATAGTGTCAACAACAAAAAAATAAACAAAAATAAAGGTGAACAATTAAATTGAAAAACAAAAGGATCTGTATTCTAAGGTGGCTCCTTTTAATTTTCCCACCTCATGGAAACATCTTTCCATGCAGGGTCTCAGCCAGCATCCCGAGCACTTCCCTTCACTCTGGCATTCAGACATCTTACAAATCATGTGATTACCCCTCCCCGCACCCTGACTTTGTATATAGAAGGAAAACTGAGGTTCAGAGAGGGAGATAAGGCATGACCAAGAGGCAGAGCTGTGAGGGCTTGATTCAAATCTGAATTCCTGGCCAGCTGACTGAAACTGATTTAAATTACCTGAGTCTCAATTTCTTCATGTGTTAAGTTCCTACAAACCTTGTGAAATTATTCCAGAAATTAACAGTAAGATACCTTGCATGCAATAAGATGTCTTGATTTGAAAGGTCAGAGATTCTCTTCAAGGATGTTTCAAACTCAGCCATCTGGCAAAACTAAAATAAATGAACTCTCCATTCACTGACTCAATTTAATTAAAGTATCTTATAACTTATGGTAATGATTATAACAGGGGCTAGAAAATTATTCAAATTAAGACACAATATATTTAGTTGTTGGCTCTTGGGTGAGACTGCCTGAGATTGCTCATTTCCTAGAGAGGTAACCAACCTCGAGAGAGGTATTCATCTTTCTTAACCTCAGTTTCTGCATCTGTAAGGTTAGGATAATAATGATGCATCATGTGATGACAAGAATTCAGTGAAATAATCTATAGGAAGCACTTAGGACAGAGCCTGACACATGGTGCATTTCCAAGGAAGGTCAGCTCCCATCACCACCCCCAACACCACAATAGTCGTGTGTGTCATAATCATTCATGATATGTCCTCCCTCAATGACTTGGGAAGATCTCAGACAAACACTCCCAATGAGAGACAGGACAAGGGCCACCTCTCCTTCTCTGACATGAATAATCAATTGAAATCATTGTTTCCCTTTTATGAAGGTAATCTTATCAGTGGCGAGTAAATTCAGCTATCTCATATTTAAGCCAGACTTCTTACTAGTTTCCTTTGCCCTAGCTAATTAAGTAAAATTTTCTTTTTGCCAAACATCCCGGGGAAAAGCTCAAGATGGTTCCATACAGTTTGCTGAATGTCTTTTTTGTGTTCTACAATTGAGCACAAATGATAGCATTTCAGCAAATTGAACAGCTACATTCAATTCAGAATTACTAACTAGATTTTCACCAAGTTTTCAACCTCTTTGCAACGTGAGTTCTCCATAAGGGTATTGCAGAATTGAGTCACCTAACCTACCCTCCAGCCCCAGCAATTACACAAAAAGAGCAGCCTCCATCTTTCATATTGAGAACATGTTTCAGAAAAGAAGATTCAATTCAGCTCACATTTTAATGTAATGTCCACAATATTACCTCAATACAACCCCTAGGAAGTAACTGAAGTCCAGAGACCCTTTATAACTTAGTAAGTGGTAATTTAGGGACCTTGGTAATTTACCTGAAATTGCACATTTGATCTGAAGGGACAACACCCAGGTTTTAGGAAGTTCCAACATCACACAGTCATTGCCTTCCAACCCTTAAAACCAGGTTTGTTCTTCCAGACGTTTGATTTAATCTCTCCTGCTGTAGGTCCAAGCCTATTTGCTCATGTCCTGCCATCTACAGGGCTTCCTTTTCAAATCTTACTCACCTAGCTTCACACAGATTCTTACTGGGGAAAATTTGTTCAACCCCAGTAGTCTCAAAGTCCATCATCTTTCAATGGGAAGGTGAGTCAAGTGTAGTACATTCACTCCCCTGAGAGCTGGGGTAAAGAAAGGGGCACCTGTGCATTGTGAAGGCCCTGCAATAACAATCTAGGTCACTGTCTCTAAGCAACAGAAAACACAGCGGGTAATTGCAGGCTCTTGCTTTTGTAGTGCACTCAGCATTTTTCAAAGCACAGCAACATCCTATTGAGCTTTCCAATCCAATGGGATGTCATGGGGAGAGCAGAGCAGAAACTACGATGCTTCATATGAGGCTCAAAAAGGCTAAATGATTTTTTCAAAGTCACAAAGCTACTGAGCAGCTAGGCTGGGCCAGCCAGAATCAAGACCAGATATTTTTCCCAGGCTTTCTCTGACTTATCTTGGGGGGAAAATCTCACAATAGATCATGCCTAAGCTGTTTTTAGAAATTCTCTGATCTTTAGTTGATGCTTTTTGAAACTGACAGTCACCTGAAAACAAGAATGGTACACAAACCCAGTATCATGGAGAAGCCCAGGGTGGGGTCCTATGGAGAAAAGGGAAGGAGAGGAGGGTACCCAGACAAACATCTTAAACTCCATAGTTTTACTGAAGAGGAAATATGATCATGCCAAACAAACCCATTTGAAACCTCCTTTGGCTCTGATCCTAGCCCATGACCCAGGGGTACAGAGACTTTTTGTCTCTAATGGCCAGCACTGTGCTGAGCACAGAGTACATTCTCATACAGGTTTGGTGAATGAATGAATGAATGAATGAATGAATATGTGTCCATATTAACTCCTGGTTTTGTCTTTCACAAGGTCATTGCCCTCGCCTTTATTTTCCTCCCCCGCATCCTCTCCAATCTCTCTAGCGGGGGGTCAGGGTTGGGGCTCCTAATTAAAAAGGGAGTTACCACCCAGGGAAGGCCTCATATTGGCCCATCACAGAGTGCAAGCAGCCCAGGTCCTGAGAGGGCAGTTTTCAGTTGAACCAAGCTAAGCAGGTCTATTGCTCATTGCTCTCAGACACATCAGGTTTGACATTTCTCCCAGCAGAGGGATTTCTTGTTACAAAACAAAATGAAATCAATACAGTTTATAACCATCTAGTGTAATAAATTTGCCCCAGATGACTGCCTCTGGGCCTGATTCTTACCAATCCCACCTGAGTCTGAGATACAAAAGGAATTTGTACAAGTATTACCCACTCCTCTAACCCCACCCTCAAACCCCTATCCTGAGCACCAGTGCCGCAATCCCATCCTTTATCACCTCTGCCTGAACTTCTACACAGACTCTTTATCACTCTCCGGGCTCCAGACTTTCTTCCCCAAAATGTTCTTCCCCTGATCTAAATAGTCCCCCTTCCTGTGGCATTCAAAGTCCTTCACAATGTGGCCCACCTCTCCTGATTGACTTCTCACTATGCCTCCCAATCATCCTACCGGTCAAGGAACCATTCTCCAGACAGTGCATGAACTTCACCCCCTCTGGACCCTTGCTCTTGTTAGTTCCTCTGCCCAGAATGTCCCTCCCTACTTCTTTACCAGAACTCCTACTCAGCTTTCAAGGCCCACTTCCTCTGGGAAGCCTTCTCTAAAGGCCCCACAAAGGGGCAGTTACTCCTTCCTCTGTGCTTTCTTAGCATTTTATTTATAGACTGATACCTGAGATATTTATTGTCTTTTAATTTTCACTTACTTGTCTCTTCTCCCACTTGTAAACTTCTTTAAACTGGGTATGGAGTGTTACTCAATCTTTAGACATCCTCAAATACCCCATGCCTACCACAGCATCTGTACCAGGTACACAAAAGTATATTGACCTGCACCAAAAGAGCTCCTGAGTGTTGTCCAAATCTTTGCAGAACTCAGGAGCCATTGGTTCAGGCAATTCACATGCGGCATGCTGGTCAGAGCCACTGAAAGTTTTGTATAAAAGTATGCAAATAAGTGAAACTTCTTAGAGGGAAATATAGCAATATATTTCAACATTTTTAATTGCAGGCTCTGACTTGGCCATTTTACTTCTAGGAATTCTTCCCATAAACATTCTCATATGTACTGAAAAACATCTAGAGGAATGTTCAATGCAGCTTTGTTTCTAATAGCAAAAAAAAAAAAAAAAAAAAAATGGATACAACCTAAGTATTCATTCATTAATAGGAACACTAGTTAAGGACTTCCAGTCAAGGTGGAAGTATAGGTAGACACACTTTGCCTCTTTGCACAACCATAAAAAGGATCACAACCAACTTCAAAAAAAAAAAGCCAGAAAATTGAACTGTATGGAAGCTCAACAACCAAGGATTGAAAGAAGTCATATCCATCCAGATGGGTAGGAGGGAGGGCGGCAGGGAGCTGGGGCAGAGAGGATGTGGTAGGGCAGCAGCCAGATGTCAGTGATGCAGCAGCGGGAAGAACAGGTGTTTCCACACTCGTGTGTGATGGGTAAAAATCAGAAGGGATATCTGAAGAGCAAGCCATCCCAACCCCGGGCCAGACTGCACAGCCCAGGGTTCCAGAGTCAGGAAAATAAAGCCTTATAACTTCTGGCTATAAAAACCAATAGGGTTTGGAGCAGCGGAAGAAACTGCTGGTCTCTCAGGAGTCCATTTCTAAGGGCCCACATAGTCCTAGAAAGTATGCAAACCCATCCATTCTGGGAACCAATACCAGGACAACAACTAAAAGGGCACCAGTCACATGTGGGAAGGGGATAAAGTGACTGGAAACAGTTAGTGCTGAGCAAGCCTCCAGCAGCCAGGTAGTGGAATTGTCCCCTTTCTGACCACCCCCCCACCCCACCCCCAACCCACCACATACAGAGCCACAAAGCAGTGAAGAGGTTTGCCCTTAGCAAATACCTAAGGCTCTACCCCATACAACTTAATAGTTGCACTAAGTCAAATCAGCTCTACCTAATACATAGAAACAAACACAGGGAGGCTGTGGAGACCAAGAAATCGAGGAGACCCAGAAATATGGTGCAAATGAAAGAACAGAGCCAAACTACAGAAAAAGAACTAAACGAAATCAAGATAGCCAACCTATCAGATGCAGAGTTCAGAACACTGGTGATAAGGATACTCAGAGAGTTCACTGAGTACGGCAAAAGTATAAGGGAAGAATAAAGATTACACTAAGTGAAATAAAGAAAAATCCACAGGGAACCAACAATAAAGGGAAGGAATCCAGGGTTCAAATCAATGAATTAGAACATATGGAAGAAATAAACAGCTAACCTAACCAGAACAGAATGAAGAAACAAGAATTCAAAAAAATGAAGAGAGAATAACAAGACTCTGGAACATCTCCAAAAGTGCCAACACCCAAATCACAGGGATGCCAGAAGGAGAAAGGGAAGAGCAAAAAAATAGAAAACTTGTGTGAAAAAGCAATGAAAGAAAACTCTCCTAATTTGGTAAAGGAAATAGACATACAAGTCCAGGAAACACACAGAGTCCCAAACATGTTGTACCCAAAGAGGAACATACCAAAATACATCATAATTAAAATGCCAAAAGTTAAAGATAAAGAAAAAATCTTAAAAGCAACAAGAGAAATGAAGAGATTTACCTACAGAGGAGTTCCCATAAGACTGTCAGCTGATTTCTCAAAAGAAACTTTGCAGGCAAGAAGTGTTCAAAGTGGTGAACAACAAGGACCTCCAACCTAGATTACTCTATCTAGCAAAGCTATAATTTAGAATGGAAGGGCAGATAAAGTGCTGTCCAGACAAAGTAAACCTAAAGGAGTTCATCATCACCAAGCCCTTGTTATATGAAATCTTAAAGGGACTTATTTAAGAAAAAGAAGACCAAAGCTATGAACAATAAAATGACAACAAACTCACAACCATCAACAACCAAATCCAAAAAACAGAAACAAACTAAGCAAACTACTAGAACAGGAACAGAATCATAGATAAGGAGATCATTTGGAGGGTTAGCAGTGAGGAGGGGAGGGACAGAACGGGGGAAAAGGTGCAGAGATTAAGAAGCATAATTGATAGGTACAAAATAGATAGGGGGATGTTAAGAATAGTATAGGAAATGGAGAAGCCAAAGAACTTATGTGCATGACCCACGCACATGAACTAAGGTGGGGCATTGCTGGAGTGATGTGGGGTGGGCAAAGGGAGAAAATTGAGACAACTGTAATAGCATAATCAATAAAATATACTTTAAAAAACAGGAACAAGCCCTGGCTGGTGGCTCAGGTGGATAGGCGCTGGCCTGAGAACCCAAAGGTCACTCGTTTGATTCCCAGCCAGGGCACATGGCAGATTGCAAGCCAGGTCTCCAGCCATGTCCATGGCTGGAGGCAGGTGAAAGGCAACCATGCATTGATGTTTCTCTCCCTTTCTTCCTCTCTCCCTTCCCCTCTCTCTGAAAATAATAAATAAATAAAAAATTTTTAAAGGAACGCTAGTTAAAAGGAAAATATTTTAGCTACCCCATGTAATCATATTCAGTTACTAACAAAAATGAAAAGACCTAGATGAACTGACTTGGAAAGATGCCTGATATATAACAAGTGAGAAAAGCAGAGTACAGCATAATGGAAAAGCACTGTACTGAACGATTAACAGTGTTCACCTTTAGGACATGGCATTAGAGAATAATTTCATTCTCAACTCTATAGGTTTCCATACTTTTATTTCCAGATAAGCAATTCATTTATCATACAATACAGATTATTATTATTATTATCATTATCATTATTTACTAATTTATTTATTTCCTTTAAGCAGCATCCCAACTGGATGCTGTGGAAGATGATCTGGGAGCTGTTCATGGGCTAGAAAAACCAGAACCTGCTTCTCTGCAGTTGCTCCATGAGGGAGGCACAGTTCTTCCTGCTGCCCCCTCCCAGCTGCCAATCACACCCCCTCTTCTGCTGCTGATGCTGGGGGACGGGGGTTGCAGCAGAACAGCAAGGGAGGGAGGCAGGTAGGCGGAAGAACTGTGACATCAAAAACAGCCTGTTTCTCTCTCTCATCTCTTCAGGCTACATTATAGACCAGAATGAGAACGGAAATGAACTGCAGGTACATCAATTAACTACGGAAACAGCCCCCCACCTGTGGCACCTCTGGTCCTGGACAGGGTGTCCCACAGAAGGAAATTCTGCAGACCCAGAGACTGGCCTACTCAAGCATTGGCTGTCAAGGCAGATGGGGACACAGCTCCTTGGGAAAGAAAAGGACAGAAACAGCTGAATGAATTGGTAAATGTCTATTCTAATCTTTCTCTTTGGATGAATATCCTTCGTCTTTACTTTAAGTGATGGAAAAGGGCACCAGGGTAAGGTGGCTGCCAGCTCTCTTCTCATTAAATGATAGAACCCAGGTCTGACATCAGCAATATTCCAGAAGCCTAAGAAAGGATATTACAGCAAATGAACCTCTTCCTCCTCCTCCGCTGTATACACTCTAGGGAATGAGCTGGGCTGGGAGGGCCTGAGATAAGCATACATGAAAATAAAAATAATTCCAGTAATGCTATGTTAATAGTTCTAATAATGCTATTGTGATTATTAACTATATAATAGACCAATATATATGTATTACCTTTTTACTCTATTAAGCACTGTATAAATGCTTGATATGCATAATCTTACTTTAAAGATTTTATTTATTTACTTTTAGAGAGAGCGGTGGGGAGGGAGAAAGAGAGGAATGAAACATTGATGTGTGAGAGAAATATCTATGGGTTGCCTCTTGCACACCCCCAAGCGGGGATCTGGTCCTCAACCAGGCAATCGAACCAACAACCTTTCAGTTTGCAGGACAACCCCCAAGCCACTGAGCCACACCAGTCAGGGCTAGCCCCGTTCTTAACCACTATACTACAGTGGTTGGCACAGTACAGTTTTGGCATCCATGAGCAATATACCAAGATGAGACTAAAACATTCAACTGAGCACACATATTTACCTCCTTGTTAAAATCATATAAAACGTCAGAAAAGATATTTGGAAAAAAATAATAAACCAATTAACATGAGATGCAGTCTAGTACATTGGTTAAGCACACGGCCACTGGAGCCAGACTACCTAGGTTCAAATCTTGCCTCGACCATCTACAAGCTGTGCGACCTTATGAAAATTATTTAACTTCTCTGAGCTTTGTTTCCTCATTTTTAAAATGAGTTGTTTTGAGGATAAAATAATTAATAGAGCAAGTGCGTTAGTTTCCTATTGCTGTAACAAATTACCACAAACTTAATGACTTAAAGCAACACATATTTATTAGCTTACAGTCCTGGTGGTCAGAAGTCCAAAATGGATCTCAAAGGGGCTCAAAATGGGCTAATGTCCAGGGCTGTATTCCTCCTGCATTCATTTTCCCACCCTTTACAGTTTTTAGAGGCCACTCGCATTTCTTGGATCATAGTCTGCATTGGTCTTCAAAGCCAGAATTGCATCACTTCAACCTCTGCTTTCGTTGTCACACTGCTTTGCCTGACCATCTCTCCTGCTTCCCTCTTTCCTTTATAAGGAAAGGGCCTACCTGGATAACCCAGGTATCCCCCATCACAAGATCCTTCATTTAATCATATTCGCGAAGTCCCTTTTTGTCATTAAGGTAATGTATATACAGGTTCCAGATATTAGGATACGGATTTGTGGGGGAGGGCATTATTCTACCTATCACAGTCAGACTAGATAGATAGACAGACAGACAGGTGGATAGAGGCAGACAGCAGGGTTTGCCAGTGAGGGCGGGTGTTGTAGTGTGACAGGCAGGCAGACACGCTGCCTGCACGTGCCCTGCCTCTCTCCTGCCACAGTAACAAAAGTGGAAAGTGTCATTTTTATTCAGAGGCCCTCAAACACAACTTGTCATAAAATGAGCACTAATCAAGAATCACCATCATCCGAGGAAAGCAATACCCATGAAGATTAGAACTAAATTTAGCGAGTAAGAATTTAAAGCCAGGAGAAGAAAACTTATTGCACATTCAGTTTCATTACCCTCTTAGGGGAGATTTGAGAAGATTAATATTCTATTTCCTAGAAAAAAGAAACAACAAAAGACCTTCAAGTAACTAAAATTAGACATTAATAACAATAGAATGAAAAATATATATTTGTTGAGTTGAAATTTTTAAGGACCCTTTAAATTATTCTTAAGTTAAAGAGAGAAAAAACATAAAATTACAAATTATTTTAAAAGTAAACTATGAAAGTACTAAATATCAAAACTGTAGAAAACTATCAACACAGTATCAGAAAAAAGAATCTATAACCTCACATGAATTTATTGAAAACAAAAGAGAAGCTAGATGGAGGGAGATAACAAACCCCAAAAAGAAGACAGAAATTAATAAAGGAAAAAAAGATTAAGAAGAAGAAGAAGAAAATTAAGCCCATTAATATGCTCAAAAGCTGGTCCCTTAACAGGATTAATAAAATAACAGATCTCTAATAAAATGTAGTCAAGGGGGTGAAAATGCACCAAAAGGGAGCATTAAGCTAAATGGAGATATAATTGATGCAGAGATTTTTAAATTATAAGGGAATACTGTCTTTTCTAATAAATTTGAAATCTAGATGAAAGGAATTACTCTGTTAAGAAATATAAATTGTCTAAAATAATTCATGAAAAAGTAGAATGCCTGAATAAGCCACCAATAACCAGGGAGGATATTGAAAAGGGTCTTAAATATTCCTTTCCAAAAGACACCAGGTCCAGGTTTTGCTTGCCAGTTCTATCAAAAGTGTATGAAATAAATCAAATGCAGCAACAGTGAAGAGCTATAAAATATCTACAAATAAGCTTACTAATATTTTTTTTAAATCCTACTGAATGACACAAAAGAAAGTCTGGACTCACCATATTCTAAATAGAAAGGTTCTTCCCAAATTAATATGTAAATACAATTCATTTCCAAGGATAATTCTAGCTGAAGTTTTTATGGATTTTGGAAAGGATGAGGAACACACTGAAAATCTTTTAAATCTTTAAGTTACAAATATCACTCTTTGCTTATAATTTTCTTTATAAAACTTGGTTTTTTTCAACTTGTGTTTTCTAGCTAAAAATATACACTTCCCTATTTTACAAGGCCTGTCCCGAGAGTATTGGCCATGCAAACTGTTTTAATTATATTGATATTGACTCAATACCTTTGGGACAGACCCTGTCTTTTCATAAGCACTGATTGCAATTGGCTTTTTCTTTTGGATTACTATTTTGCAAAAAGAAACAAAATTTATTACATATAAAATAAATATATTTCATACTTATTACATACCTCACACTCTATGTAAATGCATCAGGTACTACACATATTACCTCATGTAATTCATGCAACTCTGTATAAGACACCTTCAGTTTTAAGAAGTACGACTGATTTATGTACCACTAAAAAGGAAACCACCCCACCATTTAATCTTCACATCCGAATTTTAGAGTTGCTGAAAACTAAAAAGGAAAATGCCTTAGAATCAATGAAGGATAGTATTACCCCCACAGCATAGGTAAGAAAACTTAAGTATATTCAGAGATCTAAGCATGTCTTCCTCCGTTGGTTTCTTCTGTGCTCTGGCTTAGAAATTCTTCTGGCCCTGTGTGGATTGTGTTTTCCCTCCCATCCCCATCCAATACTTAAGAGCCGATTTTGTCTGTGCATCTGTCTTTAATTAAGCATGTGCATAAAAACTACACCACACTTTTCCTCCTAGAAGCATCCAACTTGAACTACTGAAAAAGGCTACAACCATTTAGAGGACTGAGTTCTCCATGTCCAAAGGCAATCATTATGCTTTGTATGACGTAAAGACAGGACCCCTCTCTCAGGGAGAATATGTCTTGTCTTTCCTACGTATCAAAAGTCTCAGGGTTTGGGGAAAACTGAACAGAAAAGCAGTATTCCTTAAAAGAAGAGCTTTCCACAGAGCTCCTGAGGCCTCATCCTAGTGCTGATCTTCTTTTTGGGCTGCCAAGAGTGGTGAGAGCCTGTGAGGAGGAGCAGCAATAGCCTCCCCACCTGTCTTCCTTCACCCACCCAAGTTGGAAGGGATCCAAGAGGACCTTTGCTCCAATCTCTGATGTTACAATGAGAAAACTGAGGCCCTTACCAAGGGAGTGACCAACCCTCATCACACAGTCCATGGAAAGAGTTTCAGGCCAGGGCTTCTGCCACTGGCTGTCCAAGCAACTTAGGCGGGTCCCTTAACCTCACTAGGAAAAGAGGTAGCAATTTCCTTCATGTGGTAAGGATTAATGAATACCTGGCACATTGCCTGGTACAAAGAGCATAACCAATTAATATCACTTATTATTTACTACTAGCAACTTAGCATCATTCACCCTGGTTATGTCTTCTCAAGCTGTGCAGAAGTTTGACTCCTCTTCAATACACCCTTCACATCATGAGGAGCACAGCCCTGGCTCCCAAGTCTGATCCACACAGTCCCTTCAATTCCTTTTATTTCTTTATTTTTTCACTTAAATTTTTTTTTAAATTTTATTTATTTAGAAAGAGAAGAAGGGAGGGAGAAAGAGAGAGAGAAACACTGATCTGCAAGAGAAACACGGATCAGTTAGTTGCTTCTCAAACTCACCCAACCGGTGATCTGGTCAGTAACTCAGGCATATGCACTGACCAGGAATTGAAATTGAACCTGTTATCTTCCGGTTTGCAGGACGATGCCCAACCCATTGAGGAACATGAGTCAGGGCACAATTCCATTTGTGACAAGATTTTTTGCTCATTGAAAAATTGCTTTTTTAAATGTTTCTTTTAAAATGATACAAACTACTAAAGAGTCAACATCGAAAGAAAAAGTGACAGATCATGGAAAAATATTCACAGCATACATTAGAAAAAGGTTTACTATCTCTCTAATATATAAATGGAAAAAAATCTATACCATTCACTACATAATTTTTTTTTTATTTAAGAGCCCATTTGATAACTGGACAAAAGATATAAACCCAAAATACACACAAGGATTTACAGCTAGCAAACAGCTATAGAAATAATCAAATCAACCTTATCAATAAAGAAGTAAAGACTAAAAATGACTATGAGATGTCATTCCATATGTAAAATTAGTAAAGAGAAAAAGGTTTGTCATGATAATATCTAGTGCTAATGAGCATACTGGGAAACTGGTGCATTCAAAAGTGCAGATACTAGGATAAATAATCTGGCAATAATAAATGTTTATATTCTCCAATAAAGCCAATTCTGGAAGTTTATCTTTACACATGAAAACATTTTATATTGTTTGTAAAAGCAAGCTCAAATGGCCAACAACAAAAGATTGCTTTAAAAATTCAGTCTATCTGACTGATGTGGATTAGCAGCTACCCTGCAAACACAGGGTCACTGGTTCGATTTTTCAGCTAGGGCACATAAATAGGTAGCAAGCCTGGTCTCCAGCCAGGTCCGTAGCTGGAGGCAGATGAAAAGCAACCATACATTAATGTCTCTCTCCCTTTCTTCCTCCTTCCCTTCCCGTTTCTCTAAAAATAATAAATAAAATCTTAAAAAAAAAAAAAAAGTTCAGTCTAGCACAGGCCTGTGAACCAAAGGGTCACCATTGCTGACTGATTCCCAGTCAGGGCACATGCCTGGGTTGCTGGCCAGGTCCCCAGTTGGGGGCATGTAAGAGGCAACTGATTCCTTCCCTTCCTCTCTATCTCCCTCTCTTCCCCTCTTTCTAAAACCAAATAAATTTTTGTTTAATTTTAAATTCAATTTACATTGTCTTATAATGGTTTAAAAGTTTCTGAGAAAATGACAATAACATACAATGTATATTAAACAGTTAATAAATAGTTCATTTTTTAAAGTAAGTTACAAAATTGTAAAAGCATTATTTCTTATGTAATTATGTTTAAAGAAAAGGTCTCATGAGAAAAAAGACTGTAAATAAACACACATAAATGCACATGTTTGTTTTATTGGGAGGGTGGAGTAATTCTCTACTGCTTTTTTTTTTTTTTTTTTTTTTTAAGGATTTTATTTATTATTCCAGAGAGAGAGGAAGGGAAAGAAGCAGAGAGAGAGAGAAACATCACTGTATGGTTGCCTTTCACCTGCCTCCAGCTACGGACCTGGCTGGAGACCTGGCTTGCAACCTGGTTATGTGCCCTGGCTGGGGAATCGAACCAGTGACCTTTGGGTTCGCAGGCCAGCACCTTATCCACTGTGCTACCAGTCAGGGCCTCTACCACTTTTCACACCGTGCTCTGGTCTGGGCAGGTCCTGGTGCACTTCAGGAAGCTGCAACTGCAGAAATGCCTAACACCTTGGCAGGAAAATCCAGCTAAGTGAACTTTTCCATTGGCCAAGTAATTTCATCAAGAAGAGTTTTAAAATAATAATAATAATGTATTTATTTCAAAAGCAAGTATTGCTGAAACCAATTTTCCTAAAACCACTTTACTCTAGTAGCTGGAGCCTGGTAAAAACATATCAGATCATGAGGGATGCATATATATATATATATATATATATATATATATATATATATTTGTATAAAAAGTTGTCATGGCTATTTTCATTTGGGAACAGATCTTGCGGTTGAAATGATAAATCTGTGCTGTTTTTACCAGAAGTTAAAACTATTTAAAGGACAGACAGTGCAATACCTTGTTAGCAATAGGTTTGCAAACAGCTCCTTGAGAACATTTTGTTTTATCTCATTAATTGGCTGTGGTGGGGAGGGTCTCCCTGCTAATCCCATTTCTGACAGTAGTTACTTATAAGACTCAGCAAGTTATTTAACTTATCTAAACTCCAGTTCTCTCATCTGTAAAATAAGAATGAGTCCTGGATATGGACTCAGACTGTAAGGAACAAATGAGGAAAACTGTATTTCAAGGACTTATCAAAGCACTGGGAACAGAAGGGATTATGAGGTGGATGGCTGGAGATCGCATCCCATTCCCCTACCAATCCACAAAGTTCCTGAGGCAAATACAAGAGTAGGGCAAGATCGGGCCAAAGAACACCCTTCATTACTGTGAGACTGGGAACTCTAAGCAGACTGTGCACACGCACAATTCCTTTGTCCAGACAGCCTAATGGTGGGTTCGAAGCCCACTGAGTGGCCTCCTTTGCCCGTTCCTTGTCAGCCCACACAAGAATCCCAGATCCTACAGCACACGTAGGAAGGACAAACCAATGCAGAAAGCTTGCAGGCAAATAAAGAGTTTGCATACACAGGAGCCAGAGAAGAGGGCTCTGTGGACCTGCGCCCCATAGAGCTGGGCTGGGCTTCACAGGCTGGGGTGGGAAAAGCAACCCCCAGCCTGCCTCACCTTCACATAACACAGGACAAGATGCTGAAGGAGCACAAGAGCAAGAGAGATGATGACTTCAGTATTCCCTGAACAAGAGAACTCAAGCCTTCTGAAAGGAAGAAGTTCCCAAGAAGCTAGGCCCATATGTCAGCTCTGAACTGTAAATGGCTCAAACAGCACATGCACCCCTCCCTGGCCCTACAGAATGTGTGCAGACTCGGGCAATCTGTAGCCAGGCATTTCCTACGTGAGGTGGAGAGATGAGGAGGCAATGAGGACTATGGAGGGTCAGCCAGTTGCTTCAACGTTCCCAGCTGAGGCATGTCAGCCATGTCCTGCTGGGACCTGGATTGATCCAAAGACTTACAAAGAGAAATTTAGAAAAGTCAGCTTGATGATACAGGGACAGAGTGAGGAGCTACAAAATCCCACTCCTGAGGCACTGGATTCTGAACATACTTCTTTTTTGGGCTCATGGTGCCCAACTCTACTAAGTAACCCCTTTTCCCCAGAGGTGAGGCCTTGTCTTTCAAGCTGAGCTCACTGTCTCTTCTCCTTGTTCTTGCACCACTTTCGATGACTAGGAGGCTGGAGTAGTGTGGACCCTCTCGCACTGCTGGGGGTGCACAGAGCTGGTGCAGCTTTTGGAAGTGCCCGCGTGGCTGCAGCGCCCCCGTTAACTGAGTGCTGGGCTCCATCCCAGGAGGAGAGGACCCCTCAGCCTGGATGTGGACTCCGATGGGGGCTCACAGAGGCTGCACTGTTATGTCCATGGCAAAACAAATGAGGTGGGAACAACTTAGGCCTTGTTATTACAAAACAAGCTTGTTCACACACATTCTCTTGTCATTTAAGCATCATCCTCTCCATCTTATATCCTGCAGAAAGAAACTAGAGTGTGGCTTCACCTATGTGCTCACAGCCTCACATACCCAATGCCTTAACCAAGTGGCAGTAGGAATCTTATGATTTCTTTGGGTCCGATTTCATTAGTACTTTTAAACTCACTATTACTTAATTTTTCTGTTCTTACACCTATTCTCATATTTTATCTGGGAGGCAACTTGCCACATGTTGACCTATAAAAAGTGAACCTGAAAACTGAAAAATAAACCAAGAGTCAGGATAAGACCAAAAATTGTTTCAGTCACTCTTCAGAGATGCTGGACAGGAGGAAGTTTGTGCAACCACCACAGCTGGCCTAGCTAACCTCCAAGGCCCTTCCAGCCCTGAGAATCTCTGTGACTGTGGCTTTTGCCTAGAAGGTGAGTCTCATGCTAGGACCTGTACTCCTGGACTTCAGGAGTGGGGTCTGGGGGTGCCACCTGAGTCCCACCTATAGCACCATCCTCTCCCTGTCTCTGGAGTTGTCTAAAGCAGGCATGAGAATTTCATCCTGACCATCTCAGTCTTGTTCCTTTGAAGTGTCGGTGCCCCAAGGGCAGGAACCATGCTTCTGCACTTCCCCTGGCTCAGGTCCGAAACACAGGAGGTTCTCAGTGAATGTTTGCTGAGCAAATGAGGGAACAAGGCTCCCTGTGCCCAACCCCTGTCCCAGCAGCTTCCCAGCAGCCCCATGGGACACACACTGTGAGCTGGCTTGTTTGGGCCCCACTATGGTGCTGCAACAGAGGCTGCAAAACTAGAAACACGATTTCCAAAGCTTCTTTTCCCTGGGTTCTGAATGCGATTTAGTTTCTCTAACCTGAGACTTAACTTCAGTTATGAGTTGCATAGGTCGAGAGATAAGCCTGAGGCATGACGTTTTCGTGGGCGTCTGAGTTGAACAACAGTGGGGGCAGCTCCCAGGTTTTGATAAGAGCCAGCAACCCTGCGCTCTGACTTCAGAGGGTCATTCCTGGGAGAGGCGCTCCATTTCCTTTTGGTTGTCCAGGTGATCCCTGTCCCAGGTGGCACCATACATCACAGTGGGGCAATTACGGCACTTGTCCACAGTCGTCCTGATAGCAACTCCAAGAGGTAAATAATATGATGATCCTTGTTCACAAATGAGGGAACTGATGCAAAGCAAGGTTAAGTAACTTGCTCAACATACCCAGTAACAAAGCCAAGGTCATCTGGCTCCAGAGCCCATCATTATGACTCTGGCTTGCAGAGCTGGCAGGCAGAAAGGACCAACAGTGAGGGATGGCAAGAGGCTTGTCATGTTCAAGTCCTTGTTCCAGCTTTTCCAACTGCTGGAACTGTTCTGACCTGTGTCTGTGGAGAAGGACATCTTTGAGACCAGCAGAGGATTGGTTCTCAAGGTGAGTCTGTGTCTCTAGCAGCCAAAAATATTCTTGACAAACGTGTCTCCATGGTATCCAGCCTTCTTACTCTACATCTTACTCATCCCAACTCAACTGGACCACCAAAGTGAGAGTCCAAATCCACATGAATTCATATTCTTAAAACCCTCTGAAACGCTCCCAGTGCCCTAGGAGAAAGTTGAGAATGCCCTGTGTGACTTGCAAAGTTCTTTAGGGCATTGCTCCTGCTTTCTTTCTTTCTTTCTTTCTTTCTTTCTTTCTTTCTTTTTTTTTTTTTAATATTTTTATTTCTTATTTCCAGAGAGAGAGGAAGGGAGAGAGGCAGAGAGGGAGAGAGACATCAATGTCTGGTTGCCTTTCACCTGCCTCCAGCTACAGACCTGGCTGGAGACCTGGCTTGCAACCTGGTTACGTTGCCCTGGCTGGGAATCGAACCAGCGACCTTTGGGTTCGCAGGCCGGTGCCTTATCCACTGAACCACCAGTCAGGACTTTCCTGCTTTATTTCTCACCATTCCCCTGCCCCCTTCCCATAGTGGTCTACAACTAACAGGTAAAGAGCACAGGGCTCCCTTGTGCTCTCTCCCCCAACCATATCACTGTTTTACCTAAGTTCATCCCAATTGCTCACAAGTAGTTCTCAGGACTGGTGTTTATTTTGAGTCCTGCTACCTTCCCTTCCTCAGGCTGAAGGCCAAAGGCAGAAGCTTAAGACCTTAACACTCCCAGATGCGGACTGCTCACCTGGTGACTCCCAAACACTGTGCCCCCATTATTCTTTCACCACACTTCAACTCCCTGGGACTCTGCTACCTAGCAGAAATGTCATATGAGGAAGTACCTTGACAGTATGTGCTACTCTCCTTCCTTCCTCTCTTCCTCTCCTGGGAACCCTATTATTGAAGTGCTGTTGTCCTCTCCTATCCCCCTGAAAGCATCTCCGGACAGATTCCCCATTTCATATGCCCTATAGCTTCTCTGAGAGCTGTCAGGCCTCCTGTCCAAGTCCCGGGATCTCACAAGACTGGTTCAGGTCAAGGCAGATGCTACTTTGGGGTCGGGGTCTCAAAGAGCCTAGCTGTGAAGAGGGAGGAGTATCCGAGGCCGGCATCCCACAGACCTGATGGGGATTGCCCACACAGCACCTTTCCCTGACCCTAGAGTCACTATACAAAGAACAAGCTCAAAGCTAGCTGTCTGGAAACACTGTTTCATCTTCACAGCAATTCTATTTTTGTCAGCAGAAGAAAGAGGGTTGGAGCAACCCATTCTGGTATAATTGGAACAATTACCCCTTAAATGTTATAATTACAGTTTGATCATTTCGTAGGCAAAGGGAAGATTGGCTCCAAGATGTTCTCCTCATAGGAACTTTATGTGAGAAAACGGCTTATGTTCCAGAGCCACAGGCTTCACATTTCAGAGTCAGATGTGAACATCTCCCACGGCCTACCTTACCAAAAGAACACAAATTCTGAAATTTCTCTTTTGCTGCTCCATTTAGGGTAAACCAAGGCAACTGTTGGGATAACTTTAGCCAGAAAAACTAGACCCTTTACATGTGCCCACCAACCTAAAAGCTGTCTTGTCGGAAACCACACTAACATCTTGGCATCTATTTGAATGGGACGTCAACAAAAATAGCCTTGAATACAAAAAGAGCTAGAGTCTAACCATATTTTGTATCTGTAAGCTGCATAACTGGTCTGCTTATTCTGGACATCAGGATCTTATCTGCAAGATTCAAGGTTTGGAATTTTATCATGGCTGCAAAAAGCTGAGAATAAACAAACCCCACCTATGGAATAAATGATATACAGATTAGTGTGCATATTATTTAAGCATAAGTATATAGGAAACGAATTATAACCACCACAGTGTGATAGAAAATATAACTTTGGGAGTGGTGAAACTCTTTAATCCTTAGCCAAGTATGTCTAAAGAAACACTTCTGCCCTCTTCCCGTCTAATATAATCTTCATTTGTCATCCTGATCCTGCATTATGATCCTTTCCTACATCCCACAGGGCCCGTGTCCCACACATCTGCCTATAATGGCTACCTCCTGGCCTGGAGGTTTTCCGAATTCTCACTGATCAAAGTATGTAGTTTCAAGTTCATGCCTTCAGTGCAGATAGAAACATTCTATCAGTATTTTTATGTCCCCAGTGGCTGTTATTCCTAACACACCCACATGAATATCCACAAAAATGCTCCAACTTAAAGAAGTTCACAATCCTGCTGGCCTTTCTGCAGCTGTTTGGAGCTGAGCCCTGTCCCATGTGCCCGTCGGGCTTCCAGAAGGAAGAGCATCATCTCCAGACCAGGTGCCACAGTCAGCAGCCTCCCACCGCCCAGAAGCCCTTACCCCAGGCTACTTTTCACGTCTCTCAAATACGGCCTGTAGCAACTTGGGGGTTCCGCATTTTAAATTCTCACATATCTAGCCTCCACGTGTTTTTGTTGTTATTGTTGTTGTTGCTGGAGAATTGTATTTTATTTTTAAAATTAATTCATGGCTGTTGTATTACATTTGTCCCATTCTTTCCTCATTGCTCTCACCAGCCCCACCCACCCTATCTCCTCTCCCACAGTCAATCCCCACGTGTTATCCATGTCCATGGGTCATCTATGCTAGTTCCTTGACTAAACTGTTCTCCTTCTTTGCCCCTTTCTCCCTCTCCCTCCTCCCCTCTGCACGCTGAAGGTCTGTTCCTTGTTTCCATGCCTCTGGTTCTATTTTGCTTGTTTGTTTGTTTTGTTCATTAGTTCCCTGTGTTAGGTAGGATCATATGGTATTTGTCTTTCACTGCCTGGCTTATTTCACTAAGCATTGTACTCTCCAGTTCCGTCCATGCTGTTGCAAAAGAAATCCACATGTTCTTGCAAGTCTGGGGAGGATATTCTCTGTCATCTCCAGCTCTCCCTAGAGATGTGTGCTGGAAATGGCATGTGTGCTGCCCCTTCCCTCTCCTGCCTTCACAGTCGACAGTGCCAATCAGCAGTGATATTCTGTCCCACTGTGGCAGGATGTGGCTTCACACAATTAGATGCTTTGTTCTGAACAGCCAATTGAAGAGAGTTGTCATGAAGATGAAACCTATTTGCCACCTCTGTATTAGACGAACACATGTGAAAAAAACAAAAACAAAAACAGCCCTTTGAAGGATGAAAGGTCATGTGTGTCAGAGTAGTTGTGATTTCACAATCTGTGACCTGTGCCCAAGGAAGCTAAATGGTGGAACAAGAGTGACAGAGGTGACCTTTCTGTACAGTGTGCAGCATGTTCAATTCTGAGCTCCATCACTTATGTGCTCTATGACCTGTCCATCAGCCTTCTCAACCTCAGTTTTCCCACCTGTAAAACAGGAGCAATAACTCAGACTTGCTAAGGAGTTCACATGAGCAATTGGATATGAATGAGCTCATATGAAGAGGTAAAACAACACCTGAATATCAGTTCTTCAGGGGAAAATTGGGGATCAAGAGGACACAAGCCCTGATGCAGCTTTAGTGAGATGTGCCACCTCTCCTATACCCTACTGCCAGAAATTGGGCCCCAAAGATGAGACCTGAAATCCTGGGGAAAGGATCCCAGCAGGTCTCTGTGAACCCAGGCAGCCAGGCCGCACAGCGAGGAAGGCTTCTCTGATCGCACACCCGAGGAGAGCCACGGAGAGTGTGGGCTCCCTGCAGACTCTGCCAGGCGAGGGATCATCCCAGCCAGCAAAGAGGGTCTCTCAAAGGTCTCCCAGTTCAGCGTGTAGGACAGGGGACCTAGGCGGAATACGTGGCTGACTCGTGAAGAAGTGAGCAAAGAGCAGGCAAAGACCCTTTCTTTTCAGGCCACTCCTTAGCTTAACACCCTTCAGTGATCCCGCTTTACCCACTGATGAAGTCAAAGTGAATTTAAGGACCAGCTCCACCTTTGCCCAGCTCACCATCTGAATCCCTCTGCCCTCAACCCGTTGCTCCCATCGTTCTTGCAGTCCCAGGATGAGCTAGGCTCTCTTGAACATACATCCCGGCTTTTGTGAATGTTGCCTTTTGCACACAACGTACCTGACACAACTGTCCACCAAATCCACTTAATGAAAACATTTTTCTAGTCATCTTTCCAATCCAAAGCCTGCCGAGGGCTCCCTGCTTTGGGTAGTGTAATCCTCTTACGTTTCCCTGAGTGGACTATGCTTCCCTTCATCACAGTATTGATTACAGTTAGATTACCAGCAACCTGAGGGCAGGACTCTGTCTTTTAGGTGTAGCATCAGGGCTTAGCACATTGCCTTGAACCACTGAGAGTGTAGACAAAGAATTAGTTGAAGGAATAAATGAATAATCAACACATATCACTGTCAAATATGTAACATTGCAAAGTATATAATGTTTTAACAGTTCTTTTTTACCTTTGCTTTTAATCCCTCCTTCCTTATCAGCAAACTTATAAACGGGTATCATTGTCATCCCCCTAGTACAATTCAGGAAAAACATTCTCCCCAGGTTTGTTGGGGGAAGGGGATGGTGGTCACTTTCAAGCCATGATAAATATGACAACATAAAGTAACACAAAGCTTCTGTGACAATGGGCTCCTCTGGCTCAAGGATTATAAAATTAATGAAATGAGTTTCAGAAATAAAAGCATTGTCTTCTATTCTGTTCTCTTACTCCCTCTAGTGTCAAGAACTCCAAGGAAATAGAGACCAGTGAGGCTAAGACTGTTTCCATCTCATTCACCTGCTTCAAAAATGCCATTGGGATTCCCTCCCATCACGGACTCCAAGAGAGAGCCCTGACTCAAGTGAGTGCCCCAGGCTGTGTCTTCTCTCCTTGAAGTCACCGAGCTGAAGGACTTTGGCCGTGCCTGCAACTGTGTCCAACCCGAGTCCCCAAACCTCTGGGCATCACAGGAAAGAGCATTGGGGCCCTTAAAATGGTTCTAAAACTTCAAAATGTTTAAAGAAATTGTATCACCACTGGGGATAAAACTGGAAACCACCCTCAAAATTGACAAGGTGTCTTTGCCTGCAACTGGACTGTATCAGCTTGGTGTTGAACCCGTGTTGCTTATTTCCCACTTTCTTGAATGTACTGAATATAGTAAAATAGTACCGGCTTCCTACATGTGGTTGATAAAGAGTGTAAGATGTGTTTAAATTTGGGGTTCGTAAGGGTCAAAATAATAATAAATGTGCTTCTTCACAGTGAAAAATCCAGGACCCACTTCTCTGCTGGCAGACAGGTAGCTTTTCTCAGGGCCAGGCCACCTCATTGGCCATTTGAAGGGGCACTGATTCATTAGCCTGCAGCAGTGATGCCAAATAGTTATTCTGTGGAAAAGGACTCACACTGGCTTTGTTACTTTAGGATCAAAAACTTCTGAAGTCTCCTGAGTCTACTGTACGAAACCCAAATTTATTGGTCATTTCTATTCTTTTTTTTTCTTCTTCCAGTTCTCTGTCCTCCAATTCCACTCAATCTTCCACATGACTCTTATGCCCCAGCCTATCAATTCTCTTCATTAAACTATGTGACTATATTTTGAACATTTACTCATTGGTCCAGCACATACTTACCCCAGGCTCATTATGGGCCAGGCTAGGTGCTGGAGATAACAGTGACAGACATATTCTCTACCACCACGAAGGGTACAAATGAGGGTGAGCGGGTGGGAATGCAGAAACATGGGGAGGTAGGGTTGCTATGACAGTCCATATGAAAAACAAAATACACATGTGGTAGTGGGGGACCTCCTAAAGGAGTGGCATTTAAACTGAGATCTGAAGGACAGGAAGGAATTAACCAGGTAAAAAGGAGGAGAAAGTGCTCCAGGTTAAGAACACCTGCACTGGGAAGGAGCATGGAGTTTACTAAGCCATCCTTGCTCACTGCATCCTCTCTGTTAGAGTCTGCTCTACAATCTCCAATCTAACAAAAACCCTTAACAAGGCTCAAACCTTACCTCTTCTTGATCACCATGACCGAAAAGTATCATTCTCAACTGAACCAAAAGATTTATTTTCTGGAATCTTTACGTGACACTTATCTATTACTGTCTTGTGTGGAAGTGACAGGTATATTTGTTCTGTTCTCCCAATTATATCACAAGCTCTTGGAGAGCAGGAATCTTTGCATATAGTAAGAAATCAAAAAGTTACTGGACCAAGTTATATTTCTTTACATTCCTCACATTAACTTTTCACCTAGCAGACATGCTGTAAGTAAAATTGAAAGGATGAAAAAAAGTGTTAAAGCCGAGTAGGGCAATGATTGTGAAGAACTAGGGAGGGTCTGAGATCTCATGCTATTTGCAGGCAAACAAGTTAGCCTGTCATAGTTGCATGGCAGAAGACATAGTTGCATGGATGGTGGTAGAAGACACGCCAGTCCTTGGTCAGAAACAAAGGACATAATTACTCATGGCACAGCCAGCTGCATGAGCATCGGCATATTTGTGTCAGTTCCTTAGGGGAGATGCAGATAGATCACCCCTGAGCATGCAGTGGATTGCATTACAGAGAGGAACCCTGAAAAACCAAATCTTTTACAATAGGCAGCAAGCATGAGGGCTGTTGCTCAAGAGGGAGACACTTATAGTTCCCAAGGCTGTCTGTACACAAACCTTAAAAGAGTGTCCATAACAAAAGGCAGAGAAGGCCTCTGTGTGCCATGCATGACAGACCCATGGAGAATGGTCAACAGGCATTATTAATAAAACTAGCTACTGTTTATTGAATGTTTATATGTGCCATGTACTGTGCTCAGCATTTTATATATATATATATTTATTTATTATGCTCAATGCACTTATAAAATATATTAACAGATTCATAAGAAACTAGTTTTAGAAACTAACACTTTCAGCATATCCATATATAATAGCAACCATGGAGATTTTGGAAACACATAGAAGTATGAGAGCAGGCTCAGGGAGTGGCTAATCCACTAGCTCCACTCGCATGCCATCTGCTACCCCTGCTGCTGCCTCTCTGTACTTCTCCCACCCACTGAACAGAACATGGCTGTTCCAGCCCTGAGCTGACTTGATAGAGTTCCAGCCAGAATCAGAAAATGATTAAGAATCCCTGAATCTGGTTGCAAGCCAGGTTTCCAGCTAGGTACATGGCTGGAGGCAGGTGAAAGGCAACCATACATTGATGTTTCTCTCCCTCTCTGCCTCTCTCCCTTCCCCTCTCTGGAAAGAATAAATAAAATCTTTTTTAAAAAACCCAAAACCTAAGGTGCTGTTAGCTTAAAATAAAAAAAAGAAGGATCCTTGAATCCAATCGCCAATTTTATATAAGAGAACTTGGTTGATCCAGCTTTCATTGCATGACTAATCAACACCTGTATTTGTCTTAGGGAGTTTTACAGTAGTAAAAATAAAAATAAGAATTAATAAAGGGGTACACTTTTTACTATAATTACTTAAATTAAGGTAAGTAGAAATATTGTGGTCCCACTTCCAGTCTGTATCTTTCAGTGGCTGTGAACTCCTCCAGATTAGGGATCATATCACTTACTAGAATTATAATCATACTGGAGATATACAGTTGACCCTTGAACAACAATGGCTTGAACTGCCCCAGTCCACTTACACATAATTTTTTTCAATAAATACAGTAGGTCCTTGCTATCTGCAGGTTTCAACCAAGCTCGGACAGAAAATAGTATTTTTCTGTTCACAATGGTGATTCCCAACGGCAAATGGAAAATACCATTTTTGGCCCCCAATTGATTGAATGTGTGGATAGGAAGGCTGTGCTGTAGTGTCAAAAGTTACATATGTGTTTTTGACAAGCCAGGGTCAGTACTCCTAACCCTGACCCATTGCTCAAAGGTCATGTGTGTGTGTATGTGTGTGTGTCTGTACATGAGTGTGTATGAATTTTCCTGTCACTAATAATAAAATTATATATACCTAATGATTGCCTATTATGCTAGCTTGGGGCATTTTGGCAAGTTACTGAATCACTCTGAATATTTAATTATTTCCAATTTTTCATTATTATAAATAACACTGGAAGGGCTATAAATTATTAGTTTTAGCTACAGATGTGATTAATTTTTCATAAGACAGATCCTTAGAAGTAAAACTCAAGCTATTCACTTTTTAGAGTTTTCATATATATTAGCAAATTCCTTTCCAAATATGTTGTATTCACTTACCCTCTTGCCAACAGCATGAGTTGCCTTAACTGCATATTTGATAGCATTAATAATCATAACTTTAAAAAGTCTTTAATGGCTTTCCTTAACAAATGAGACGGAACTGTCCTTTCTTATTTTCAATTTTTAAATAGTCATTTATAATTCCTCTCCATCAATGTCCTGTTAAAGCACTTGGTGGAGGGAATCAAGTCGTTCTTCCAACGTGCCTCAATGGTTACACCAGTGCTTGTCGCGTAACTGACATTCCCAGAGCTTTGAAAACAAAGAGGTGGGAAAAGCTAGTGGTGAATGTTAAAACACTTGTGAGAACAATTAAGCCACTAAAAAGTAAGTATTGCGTACCATTTTAAAACCTACAAAATAGGTATTAGCCCCACAACTACTGTGCGTTATTTTCAGCGTTTCACCACGTGGAGCAAAGTCTGGAGTAACTGAGGTCTGAAAGGGATAAGGCTAATAGTGTCAGTTCTACCCTAGACGCAGAGGAATTCAGTTCCCTTGAAGGAAGGGACTTAACCAACTTTAGTGCCCCCCTCCTGTGCACTAGAGGGCGATGATGCAGGATGTAAGGCTACAAGAAGGACGAAGTCTTTGAACTACACTTCCCACAAGGTTTCCACATAACCTCCCCAGAATGCTCAGCGGTGGAGTAATTCAGGTCCCAGATTTCCGAGCGGCTAAATAAGACTCCATCTCCCACCGACTCAAACGCGCAATGGCCGCTGGCTATCCAGGTTTAACTGTACCTCATTGCCAGGAAGCGGGCGCCGGAAGGTTCAAAGACAAGATCCCGCTTCCTAAGGGTGGTAACGGCGTGCAGGGGGTTGGGAAAGGGGTAGGGGGGTGGGAGCGGAGCCGCTCTAGACCATGCTAGTGAATTGAGTCTGTACGTGAAGAGGCACGGCTTTGCTGAGGCGCTGGGAAGGGTATTTACGTCAGGTCAAAAACTACATTTCCCAGCATCCTTCCGGCTCCAGAACTACCTTTCCCGAAAGCCTGAGCGTGATTCATCCAGCCTTTAGCTTCCTCTCTCGAACCCAGAAACTGAGGATATGTGGAGTCCCAGTGTTTGGCGGCTCCTGCTGTCTGCAAGTAGCACGGGGCGGCAGGCTCCAGTCCCCCGCGGACGTTTCTCATGGGCACTGCGGAGAGGTGAGAAAAGGCGCCGAGTCACCGATGTCTGAGTGTGTTCTAGAGAGGCGCTGTTCGAGCCTGCCCCGGCGACTGGGAGGCGGGGGTGCCACGCCTTCTTGTCCAGTCCGCTGCGGGGCTGCACCCTAGAGCCCCGCCAGGCCTCATTCTGAGCTCCAGGTCTCTTTTTACTGTCCAATGAGGCCGATAGTCCTGAGCTCCAATTCTCTTTTTAGTGTCAAACGAAGCCGATAGTCCCCGCCCTCTTGTAAAAGAGTCAGGAGCGACTTAGGTGTTTGGGGGAGTCCTGATTTCTTTCGCGGCCTTTTCAAATTTAGACTGTTTGGGTGCTGGCCCCGATCCCAGGTTTTGGGTAGACTGCAGCACGCGGCAGGTCCGCCTTCTTCGCTCTGTGATTTTCAGTGTTATGCAGTCCTCACGTTAGTAGCCATTCACAGACAGAAGGTGAATGCTGAAACCTGAAGGTGTTGAACTGGTTGGCACCCCTGTTAGAAGTGTGCGCTGAATGACATCTGACTTGATTCTGAAAGACGTTTTCAGAATTTTTCCCTCCAATTTTTAAACTCCTTAAGGTTGTCCAGAGTGAGCACTTGGTACCGATTAGCATTCTCTGCTCATCTTGAATCTTCGATGCCAGGTGAAATGACCCAACCAGTACCCACTGTACTTTGTGCTGTTTCATTTTCCTCACACAGTTTTATCTCCCATAAGAAAGCGGTTTAGCTGCTAGGGTCCTTCACGTCTTTCGTTATATACTTAGGTGTTTAGCATGCATACACATTAGATGCCCTTTACAAAAAAGGAGGTAGCATTTTTTTTTGGAACCTTGGGAAACACCCCAATCTCAATCCTGTCTGCGTAAACTTTTGAAGGTGTACTTTGTTTACATACGCAAACATTTTAAACATTTTTAGAGAATGAGCTTGGAAGGTTGTATAACGCCATAAATAAAACTTAATGTTTGAACATATATGTTAAATTACTCTTGAAGCTTGTTGGAGAAACCTTAAGTATCCTCTTACTCTTCATCATTTGAATTGTTTGGATTCTCTAAAATATTTCATGCCTACTAGTCTGTAAGTCAATGAAAATGAAAGGACGTTATGTCAGATTTTGCATCCTCTGTGGCTCGTTGGTTGGGCGCCTCCAGAAAAGCGAAAAGCTGCCTGTTTGGTTCGATTTCAGATCCTTGTACCTGCCTGGGTGGCAGCTTGGGGCTCCATTTGGGGCACATACAAGAGGCAACCAATCAGATGTTCTCTCTCATTTGGGTGTTTCTCCTCTTTCTCCCTCCCATCCCCTCTATAAATAATTTTTTAAATTGGGAATTTATTGAAACAGGACATATTTTTAAAATGTGGAACTTTTCCTAGTTTGTGTTAAAAGTAAATATAACATTCATTGATTCAAAAATAAAATATAGTAATCCAACTATATGCCAGCACTGTTCTAGGTATTAAAAGTAATGAAAAACAGTCAGGGCCTCATAGAGCTTACGTTCTGGTTCAGAGAGACAAACAGTAAACAGACAAGATAATTTCATCTTAGAGCTGAGAACTATGTGGGAAATAAACTGAATATAAGAGTAGGAAAACAGAAAGCTACACTGCATGGGGATATAGGTATGAACATTTCTCTTAGCTGTTAAAAAGACTCCTGGGCATTGAGAAAAGTTGGGCAGTTTCTGTTCTCCAGTAATCAAGAGAAGTGGCAGTGATATTCAAAGCTTTTGATGTATATTATGGAGGAAAGGAAACATTTATTGAATGTTTGCTATGCTGAATAGTTTTGATACTTTTGGATGAAATAGGCTCAGGAATCAGTTATCTTGTCTAAAATCACAGAATTCCTAAGTAGGAGAGCTGGACTATATTATAAATAGATGGGGAAAATGCTTTAGAAACCAAAGTGTGAGGCTTCCATTTGTTACTACAAGAAATAAAAATATTATCTTCTCTTTTCAGACTTCTTTACCACCACAGCCAAGGAAGAATATGATATAAGGCGAGTGGACATAACTCCTTTAGAACAAAGGAAATTAACTTTTGATACCCATGCATTGGTCCAAGACTTGGAAGCTCATGGTGAGAAACAATGGCATCTTTTGAAAGAAGTAAATTAACACCACTCATAATAAATTACCTAGTTAAGACAGTATCCCTACTAGGAACAACTGAGAGTCACTATTTAGATATAAATGCCATCCATACAATGGAATATTTTACAGTCATAAAAATGGTATTACTTGAAAAAAATATGAAAAATGCTTAAGGTATATTAACTGAAAAAAGCAATATATAAAATTGCATGTGTGGGATGATTTCAGTTTTGTAAAACTATTTTCGGATTTTTAAAAGGCACAAGACACTGGCTAGTGGTACAGTGGATAAGGCACCAGCCTGTGAGCCCAAAGGTCACTGGTTGGATTCCCAGCCAGGGCACATAACCAGGTTGCAAGCCAGGTCTCCAGCCAGGTCCGGAGCTGGAGAAAGGCAGGTGAAAGGCAACGATACCTTGATGTCTGTCTCCCTCTCTGTCTCTCTCCTTTCCTCTCTCTCTAAAAATAATAAATAAAATCTTTTAAAAAAAATTAGGCAGCAGTAATTTTTTAAAAAAAAGAAGACATGAAATTCCAAAGCAATGAAAGTAAAGAGATCTGACTGTAGAAATATTTAAATGTATATCTCAAATGATACTATTCATAAAGTTACAATTGTTAATAACAATGAGCTTGTTGCTTTAAAATTCAAACAATTCATATGAATCAATAAAAATAATTTTATAAGTAAATAACAGCTCACAGAAAAAATAAATATAAATAACCAATAAATATATATATATATAAAGATGCTTGACTAAGGCACATTTTAAGTACAAATTAAAATAACATTGCAATACCATTTTTATGACAATTATGTGCTCAAAAATAAAAAAGATGGTAATATTCAGTGTTGATGTAGATTGGGGGAATGGATCAGTGGGAATCAAAATTGTGGAGTGCTTTTGGAAGTAATTTTGCATAATCTGTCAAATTTTTAATTATAAACATTTTTAAAAGTAACAATTCATAGGGAAAGTTATTCAGCTATCTATTCTGATAAGAATGTGTGCTTTTTTAAAAATATAAATGCCTATTTGCTGCCTACAGGATTTGAGAAAGCACAGGCAGAAACAATTGTATCAGCATTAACCACTTTATCAAATGTCAGCTTGGATACTATCTATAAGGAAATGGTCACTCAAGCTCAACAGGTAATATTTTCATTTTTATCACTCAACAGCATCGATTGTCTTATCCACTGACCTCCCAAACAAACCTGCAGCTTCCTTTATTGTTCTCTAAAGAAATCAAAAACAAAACAACCCGTTAGTAAAAAAGTCAGTATCTAGAGAGATTAAGGAGTTAGAATAATAACAATTATTGTAACAGAGAATGAAAGTTTGTCTAATCTTTCATTGTAAGATAACTATATTACTTGAGTTGTGAGATGGTGGAAAGTTGTTAGTGAAACAACTTTTCCATGTTGAAAGCCCACCACAGTAGAAGAGCTAACCCTTCTATAAAATAAAAATATCTTCCACATAGCTGGGAATGTGACCTCATAAATTTTTTGGCTAAGATGCTTTAGTTTGAATACACAAATCCTTTAAGTCAAATAATGCCATTTACTAAGAACTTAAGTGTTGAGGACTTCTCACATATTATTTAACCCCTTTATCAACCTTAAAATGTAGGTAGAATTACTCTCTTCTGCCCCTGAAGAGATGATCAGAGAGGATGAATAATTTGCAAGTTGTCATTGTGGTGCTACGGACAAAAGCAATGATTTTAAATAAAGGATAGAATAAGCTCAGTGAGCGTAACTGGGATAATTCATGGTCTGCCATCATAAATCCACTATGTTTAAGAATCTTTTGGTTTTATTTTTTTTTATTTTAATTTTTCAAATTTAAGCTTCTTAATTATTTCATAGCAGAGAGAAATCAGGGGCTCTTATGTAAATTAGAAGCTCTTGTATAAACTTTCATTATGTTAAAGGTCATGAAGGATCAAAATATTTTTAAAGGTTTTTATGATAATTTCCCATTAGACACTTAGAATTAAAAATATTTGACCCTTGGGTTTAACTTGCTAATAAATTTGTATGTGCGTTATTTTAGCTTAATTTATTCAGAATCATAACAGACTATTAACCCACTAAAGAAAAAGACATTCATTTAATCATTTAATTCTCCCAAACCTCTGAGCTGTCCTGAAAGAGCTAATGGAGCCACTGGCATTTTTAATAAGGTAATACATTCTTAAGTCAGATTTTTAAGTTTACCTATTACATAATGAGTGAGTTTAAACTGGTTTGAGAAATGTTCATGCTGTCAGGATCATTTAATCATATATTCAAATTGTAGGGCTGGGTGTAGAAATATTACTAATAACCTTTTGATTTTTTTATTACCGGTCTGTGAAATTAAAATCCTATTCCACCCTTGAGCCTAATGCTCTTGCTGATCCCACCTTTAGGGGAGAACAACACATAAAGATGTCATGAAAAATGGGACTAGGACTCAGGGCCATCAGACAACAAGCATCATATTAGGTCCCTTCAGGAAGGGCCTTACTAAGCAGGTCTGCTCCATCTGAAAACACAGTTAAAGTCTCAATTCATTTTTAATCTAAGTTATATTCATATTCTCTGGTAGCTCCACAATAGTTTCAATGATCACACTTTCAATACATTTGACTACTTAACATTGGATTTTTCCATTTAAAGATTTTGAAGATAGACACCTGTGCTGTTTTATAGGCTTTTTTCAGTCACAAATTGTATTAAAAGGAGGAAAGGAAGATGAAAAGGGGCCATTGGGGTCATAGTACAATTGCTTACCTCAGGTTCAGACTCCACAAGAAATCTATAATTACATTTTCAACTATTCTTGACGTAGTCTCAGTAATAACAGCTTATTAAAGATTTAAATAAGGATAACATATTTTGTGTTTTAGACCTCCATAGTAACATTTTGGGGCAATAGGACTAACACAAGTAGAACTAACAAGCACAACTTCATAAAAGAAAATGAACCCCAATCCTCATTAATATAGATGAGAGTTAGGGCAGGCATAAGACTCAGGGATGTCTATATGCACCTAAAAAAATGGTTTTTATGATAGGATTAATATTTAAGGCAAAACTTTTCCACATCAAACCACTGAAGTTACACTGTCTTGCTTCAGTCATTTACATCCATCTCTAGGTAATGGTAATAGCCATATCTCATTTAAGTCTCAAACAACTCTATAAGGTGTAAACACTGTTATTTACATTTTACTAATGAGGAGGTCAAAGAAGTTGACTAACTTGCCCAAAGTCTCACAGTAAATGGCAGCATTTAGATTTAAAACCAGACATCCTGACTCCAGAATTCATATTTTTAATATGACTGCCATCTGGGAGTTGTTATTGGAGAATGCTGTGCATTCCACATCCTTTGAAGACCGAATCATTTCTTGGTTACGCATCTGGAACTGTTATAGTCTCTGTTTTCTAAAAGTCAAGTCTGCTTTGAAATAGTTTTTTTTTTGCTCATATTGATCAATAAAGGACTATAACCCCAAAAATGCACTCTTAGCCACATACTGTGACCAAAAACAAATGGGAAAACCACTAGTGATCCTGTTCTTACTTGGGTTTGCTTGTTTCTTTGTTATAGAGAGTCATTTTCATGGCTACATCCTCATTTGCTTTTTCTCTTGGTAATGAGGGAGAAATGATGACTCAATAAGCTACGTAAGTTTAAAAAGTTGCCCTGTCCAGCTAGCTTAATTGGTTAGAGCACCATCCTGATATGCCAAAGTTGTAGGTTTGATCCCTGGTCAGGGTACATACAGGAATCAACCTATGAATGCATAAATAAGTGGAATAATAAATCAATATCTATCTCTCTATCTCCCTTTCTTCCTCCCTCTCCCCTCCCTCTCTCTAAAATCAAGTTTTTAAAAAGTGTAGTGTTACATTTTTATTTTCTTTGTAAAGCTGCCTTATTAAATCATTCCTACAAAAACACCTTTCCCCAGCAAAGGAAAAGCTTATAACTCTGAGATAGGAACCACTTTTTCTTTCACATGTTCTTTGTAATGCCAAATACAGGAAAGTTACCCAAGAAGTTAAAAAAACCTTTTGTGTGTGTTCATATTAATTTACTCATGATGTTGCCACTATGGATGGGCAAACTTCTTTGGATAAAATACAAATTGGCTTAAAGGTTTAACAAAAAACTTTATAATAAATGAAAATACTTGTTTTTTTTCCCTCTTTTTCATTTTTGTATGTCTCATGCTTTTTCTGTTTTCACCCAAGAGACAGTACTGAAATGTCATTTAAAAACACTAATTAGCCCTGACTGGTGTGGTTCAGTTAGGTGGGTGTTGTCCTGCAAAGCTAATGCTGCCTGTTCAATTCTCAGTCAGGGCACATGCCTGGGATGCAGGTTCGGTCCCCTGGTCCAAATGTGTGTGAGATACAACCAAGCATGTTTCTCTCCCTCTTTTTCTCCATCTCTTGCCCTGTCTCTAAAAATAAGTAAGTAAAATGTTTTTAAGAAAACCACTAACTATGTTATGCTGACAAGGGGTAGTTATTTACTTACTTACACCTATTTTGTTTTACTACCTGACTTCTGAGTCTTACCCATTACCCAGTACACTGGAATTTTCTGGTGGTAGAAAATCCCTCAAAATTAATAACAAAACCCTCTCTGTGCAGGCACTTAAACAATATTTGTTGAGGAATTGTTAGATGTTAAGCATTTTATTGGGATTTTTAAATAAATGTTTCTAGACATTTATTTCTCTTCACTGGGAAATAATTTTTCTTCCTTGAATCTCCTTTTCTTTTCATTTTGATATGTAGGTTTCATACGTTCTGGTTTTTCTTTTCTATTTTTTACTTTGCCAAGTGGCATTGTATCTTGTAGCATAAGATACTCTTTCAAGTTTCATGAAAATAATTCCATGTAAGAGGATGGCATTCCACAGATCACCAGGTGATTTTATTTTATTTTCTAGGAAATAACAGTACAACAGCTAATGGCTCATTTGGACTCCATCAGGAAAGACATGGTCATCTTAGAGAAAAGTGAATTTGCAAATCTGAGAGCAGAGAATGAGGTGACATAAATTTCAGTTTATTACCAATAAAATAACATTTCATAAGTAGTCTTCTTGGTGAATAATGGGACCAAATAATTTTTTTGTGGTTATTAAATAATTTACAAGTTTTTAGGTAAAAATATACCATATGTTTAACCATACCTAATTTTTCTATGTATAAAGCATCATTTCTTGTATACTAAAGAATAAGTTATATCTTACATATATTAAAGTCCCATAAGTATTTGAGCTCTGTATATTATGTACAACTTTAGCATAGTTCATAGTATAATGAAAATAATGTGACATTTGATTCTGCCCTAATTACTTTAGGCATTTAAGAGAAAAATGTTTTGTAATTCAGTACGAATTTTGTTACCCACCATCTTTTTTTTATTTTATTTAAAATATCATTTTAAAAAGTAGAATACTAAAACAGGTATATTTTCTAATTTTTTATAGGAATTATTTTCTGAATATGATGAACTATTCTGTATGTATTTTAAATCAAATCCTGTATTAGAACTCTATATATCATCTAATTTTTGGTAATCTGGGATTTCATTTTTTATGAAAAAATTTATAATAGGGCTTTTGGTTTAATACCAATTGTATGTGATCTTTCTTATATCTAGAAAATGAAAATTGAATTAGAACAAGTTAAGCAACAATTGGTAGTAAGTGAAACCTTTTTTCCCATTTAAGAATATTTTATTCAGAATATGCATTTCAAGATCAGTTTTTAAAGGTTTACTTTTCTTTAAAGAATGATACCAGTCGAATCAGAGCAGACAATAAACTGGACATCAACCTAGAAAGGAGCCGAGTAACAGATATGGTAATATGCTCCTAAATGTACTTTTCTCGGTTACTTAGTGCTTTTTAGTCCCTTTTAGTCATTTTTTGTTAACCTTCTGTTGCGTGATATCATTAGTTTACAGATCAAGAAAAGAAGCTTATGGAAGCAACCACAGAATTTACCAAAAACGTAAGCTAATATAAAAAAATTTCTCTTGCACAGCTCTCTTGCCTTGTATAACCGCTTTTATGTAAGTTTGGACTTGACACAACTAGCCCTGTAGAATCCACGATTCTTTCAGAGTTGTTACAGTTTAACCAGTACTGGGGAGAGCTACCACTAAGTGGATGATAACACCTGAGCTCTGACCTCTGAGTCAGAATCCAGCTTTCCAGGTAGCATACTTTAACAAAATTATTTATATATATTTTTAAAATCACTATTTTTAAAAGAAAATGATTCAGAATCAGTATTTGAGTGTCTAGGTTAAATTACCTTTAAATTTTTTAAAATGAGAGTAAACATTTAATGAGTACTTATATGTCAGATACTATTCCACTTGCTTTACTTCTATTAATTTATTTAACCTTTTTATGAACCTCTGTGAGGCAAACAGTCTGTCTTCCCGTTTTACCAATTTAAAAAGAGGCACAGGGATGTTAAGGTCACACAGCAAATAAGCAGTAGAGCTGGAATGTGAACCTGGATTTTAAACCCTGTACTCATTATTACTGGTTATCTTCTCAGTAACCCTGAAGTGTCATCATTAATTTCTGTGGCTTGAGTAAAACCCAGCTTTTTGGCTTAGCCTAGTCCTTTTCTTAAAAGTTAAAAGCCATTTGGTCTACATTCTAACAGAAGAGATAGCATTGTTTCTTGCTTCTAACTTAGTATTGTAGAAGTTCCATTTTTCCTTCTTAGTATCCTATTCTCTTCTCTTTTTTACCAGATAAAGGAGATTAGGAAATTTAAAAACTGTCTCACACCTCTTTTCTGAGCTCCATTTTCTCTCTCGCCCTATTTCTTAGGCCCTATTTCTTAGATCCTAACACATAGCATTCATTGTCACCCAACAAGCATTTCTGCCATTTCCTTTAATATTGGTGTCAGATCACATTATAAAGCTGGTTTAAGTTTTTCTTTTATCCAGAAGATATCTAATTTTTAACTATCTTATCCTAAGGACTTTTACAGATAAAGTGATAGTTCGGTGACTAAAATTTTTTCTTCTTAGTTTATCCTCATATATTTAAGTCTCAAATATCTTACTGTAAGGCTTTTAGTAAATGTGATAATCCTAGTAAATGTGATAATCTAATTAATGGTCTCCAAATATTAAAGTAGAAGGAATATTTTTGTTGGTTTATAATGTTCACATAATGGTTTTTTAAAAAATATCACACTGCTTTTACTGTATTTCCCCAATTAAGACTTTTCTAATATATAATTCATTCACCCATAAATAAGGATTTCTAATGTATTTTTGCCAGTAATATATAAGGACAAAACTTAATTGTCTTTATTATTATTTGCTACAGGATACCAAAACCAGAACTATTATCTCAGAGACCAGTAATAAAATTGACACTGAAATTGCTTCTTTAAAAACACTAATGGAATCTAACAAACTTGAGACAATTCGTTATCTTGCAGGTAAGGGTGTCAGATAAAGGAATTATTGTCATTTGACTTTGAGACCTGTCAGCTCCTACCAAGATAAGCATGGCTAGCACAGAAAAATGGAGGCGCTATCACAGGTTTCCTTTATTGCTTGCTCCCTGCGGTGTGTGAAGAATCTAAGTTTGAAAGGCACTAAGTTTAACAGGTTAATTCTGCAACTTACTAATAGGAAAGAACTTATGGATTTCAAAGAAATATATACACACAAGCACAAAATGATGTAAAGGTGAACAGGTATTCCACAATGAAATGAAATGTTATTTTTATTGGCTATGCTCTTCATTGTAGTTGAGTGGACTTAAGGGGAAGCATAACTAAAATATATATAGGCCACTGAAAATCATAGCAAGGCCCTGGCTGGTGGCACAGTGGATTGGCACTGGCCTGCGAACCCAAAGGTTGCTGGTTCAATTCCCAGCCAGGGCTCATAACCAGGTTGCAAGCCAGGTCCATAGCTGGAGGCAGGTGAAAGGCAACCATACATTGATGTCTTCTTCCTGTCTGCTTCTTTCCCCCTCTTTCTAAAAATAATAAATCTTAAAAAAAAATCATAGCAAGCAGCCCTGGCCAGGTGGCTCAGTTGGTTGGAGTGTCATCCCATACACCAAAAGGTTGTGGTCCAATTCTCAGTCAGGGCACATACCTAGGTTGCAGGTTTGATCCCCAGCTGGGGCATGTATAGGAGGCAACTGATTGATGTTTCTCCCTCCCTCCCTCCTTTTCCCTCTCTCCTCTTCAGAGCATCCCCTTACCTCTCTCCTTATTTCCTAAAGGCACGTACCCTTGCTCTTTCTCCTAAGCGCCAAGGGTGCTTCTTTTGCCTCTGTAATTTGATACTGGGCCCACATAGCCAACCTGGCTTACTTTTTCTACCTTTCTCTTATATTTGAAAAAAAATAATAAAAAGTTTTCATTAAAATTTCATTTTTATTTATGTTTTCAATGTTTTAATAGTTACATGAAAATTTATCTTTAAATGTATTAAAAAGGCAAATGAAATTTTCTTCTCATGGATGATATAAGTGAAATGTCATCCATGGTATTACTATAAGATCTGAAATTAGAGTTCATAATGCTAATGTTAGTAATGACTTTAAATAGTTTATAGATTCCAACGGACAGATGACTTAGTTTTTAATTATTGTCATCCTTATTGGGTTTAAACACAGGAAGCTTTTAAGAAAAAAAATGGTATCAATCCTGCCCCCAAAGGATATCCTTTAGCTTAATTTTCTAGGGAATGGAAAACTTAAGATTGCTCTGACTGCTCAGTGAGTTGGGTGTCACCCCACAAAGCAAAAAAGTTGCCAGTTCAATTCCCAGTAGAACATACACCTGGATTTCAGACCAGGTTCCCATTTTGGGGCATGTGAGAGGCAACCAATCAGTTGTTTCTTTCCCTGTCTTTTCCCCTCCCTTCCCCTCTCTCTAAAAATAAATAGAATCTTAAAAAGAAAAGAAACCTAAGATGGGAAATTGGTTGGATTCCCTTTGTTTTTTGTTAATTTAAATTGAAAATGACTTTATTCTGTCTCTCTGCAAAATAATTACAAATGCATGAACATGGTTTCTTGTGTTCACAGCCTCAGTGTTTACTTGCCTGGCAATAGCATTGGGATTTTACAGAATCTGGAAATAGCACTGAATCGACTAGATTGATGCTCCCGCTGCTGCTGCTATTGACTTCTTAAAACACTTAACCAGGATAAATTTATTTTGAACATTGAAAGTTGCAGCAAACTTTAATACAACAAGATTGTTCAAAGTACATAAGGACTAAAAAGAAATGTTTTAGAATAAAATGTATTTTGTCTTTGTTTTTATGTGTTTATTTTATTACATTGAAAAGCTGCCATTCAAAACCTGATTAATTTGAGATAGGCAGGCCTTTTGTCTTCATCCTTTGATAGTTCATAGAAACTGAACTAGAGTTTCTCATGTTTTCTTGAACAATTTTGTAAATCATATAGGATTTCTTTGGTTAATTTTTGCCTACACATTTTGTTTATCAACTTTCCTGGTAACTAGTGCACAATTACCTTTTCATATAAAATAAATTATAAGATAGTTGTCTGCATTTTAAAAGTGACTTAACCATATAGGTGGAGTTTTTTTTGTTTTTGTTTTTTGTAATGAACAATTAAAAACAATAAATTTACAATTATAAGTTGTGTGCTGTAGTGCAAGTGTATGACACTTAATATGAAATCGGTAGAGCTGCTAAATCTTGAACCCTGATTATTACATATATTTTTTCATTTTTTGATTCATAAAACCAGTTTGTCCCTGCTTTAAATTTACTGCATAAGAAAAGTTTTTTCTTATGATACTTAAATTCAGCAAACATCTATTTATATATAATCCCTATTCTCAAGAACTCATACTTTTGTTTTATTACTATTAGGTCAACTATATGTTTTTCCTTATATAATAGTATTAATAGTATACATGTAATTTCAAGGACAGTACAAAATATTTTCTACTCAGGCCTTCAGTTTTACTCAGACCGAGAAGCCAAGGCCAGGAAGTGCTAAACATTTCAAAAATTTCATAATGCCTTGGCAACAACTTTAAAAGTTCAATAATTAATTATTTAGCCAATAAATTTAAAAGAATGCCATCATTTCTTTAGTTATAAATAGGGAATTTGAAGAATAGAGCAGTCAAAGATGTCCACGTCCACATGATCTAGTAGGTTAAAATTAGAGACTTTCTAACTAAATTGTGTTCTAATTGCTATGTTTTCAAAACAGAACTCTTAATCTTGTTATAATGTTTTGATTCATTTTTATCTCAGAATTTGCCTGCCTAAGAAAGTTCCTGGCATGTTATAAATTTTTATTGGATTAATATAGACCAAAAGGTCCCATTGTAACAAACTCTCTAACGGCATTTGTTCACTGAATAAAAATAATGGCAGATATCCCGCTGGTCCCCACGTGCACAAAGGTGAACATGATTTTCTTCTCAAGGAATTGACTATCTTAGTGGAGAAGGTAGACAATAAAAAAGTAAATGACTGGTTTGTTATAACTTAAAGTATAATAAAATATTGAAAGGACATACATCTTTCTTCCATGTGAAAGGGACTCCAGCAGCATAACATACTGTCATCACTCTTCCTCCCCGCATCCACACTGCTCCAGGTAAAGTCATGCGATAGGAGAAGCAGGGCCCAAGGAGCCCAGCCACTTCCCCCACTCCTTGTTCAGGACCATTCTGTTCAGAGAGCCTTCACTCTGTTCTGCTCCTGTGGGATCAGGCTCAGCCCCTGCAGGGTGAGCCTATCCCAGTACAGTGTGCTTGGGGCAGGGTGACTAAGTTGGTCCTGTTCTGGGGTTCAGTGATGGGAAATTTACTGAAGATAAAAACCACATTCTCCAATATCAGCTTTATCAGTAAATAAAGGCACTATTTAAGACTATCAAATCATTTGTTTTTCATCTTCATTAGGTTCACAACACAGATGGGAAAGAGGGGTGCCATTTATTGGATCTCCTCAAATCTCAAGAAATAAGATGTTCCCAGTTCACAGCCATTAATGATAAAATAGATCTATTCCATCTTTAGGGATTTAGCTAGTGAAGTGCTTTGTACCTAATAATGGAAGAAGAGAAGTATACACACCATATCCAATTCCCATTACTTCTAAATCCTATATCTTTTCCAAGAAGACTTAATTTTGGTGATGGTTTTGGAGTTTAGGGATTTTTGTTTAGGGAATTTAAGTATCTGAAATGAAGAAAAATGAGAGGATTATTACACCTCTATTCCAGCATTTGCACCTACTACAAAATAGCTATTGTTGTATGCATCTATTTCTTACACTAAATTGTGAGTTCCCAGAAGGCCTCTAAGCTTACATATGGTACTTAAATTAATGTGGAATAAATGAAGTGAATAGATCTCAACCCACACTTTTAAGTATTTTAAATACTTTATTATGTGTATGTGTGAGAACATTTCATTTATATGAGAGTTTTGGAGAACACTAAACCCTTCTCAGCATTTTCTGAGGAGGTAAGTCTCTAAAAGGATTAGCTATCCTCACCTTGTTTATGGGCTAGACTATATCCTAACTTGCCCACTCATACTATTTGTTGATAGCAGACCAGGCAAGATCATGTAAGGACTAGTCAAGAGTCAGTAAAACCTTCACCTTACTTGAAGAACAGCTTAAAGCTTATAATGCCCATTTTATCAATCTTTAAAAGTTTAGATATGTAACATCTTAAGTTTTAAATATTTAAAAGTTTTAAGCATTTTTTAATATAAATGAGTCATTGGGAAAGGCTATGGGTCACCAACACTGAGATTAGTGATTGTCAGTTTGTGGACTAGTGACCGTACAACAGTGAATACGCTAAAAGGAAATATACACCAACTCACCTATTTTTCACAGCGATCCTCTTAGGCAGGTAATAGTATCTTCATTTTACAGTTAAAGAAACAAACAGCTAAGGAACTTGCCAAGGTCACAGCAGGCAAGTGACATAGACTTAAAACTCAAAATCCCCTGTTCTTACTCAATACTCTGGTAATTTCAAGTTGAGTCCGCTATCTTCAAGAGATGGACAATCTACTGAGGCATGGAGAAAAATACTTTTTAACTTTGAGTTTCATTAATGTAATTGGCATGATAAAGGTATGAGGGGACACACACACAATATCCTCTGGAGGGCAGGTTCCTTGTAGTACAGGCTTCCCCTGCTAGGGGAATGTTCTAGGAACCCTCCTGTATCAGCACCAGCTGGCATTGTGAGAGGCTGTGTTTGGCTTCAGTGAATTTTTTTTTAAAGACTTGAAACACATTTGCCCATTTCATGCTGGGTGATTTCCAAGTGCACCTGCCCACACCAAACTCAGCGTTCTGCAGTTTTTGACCAAAAAAGGCATAACCCCCATGCCCCACCCTCCTTATTCACCCCACCTTGCCCCAAGTGACTTTTTTTGATTTCCCCAGATGAAAAAAATGTCCTGAAACTGAATCATTTTGCAGAGGTGAAACAAAAAAACAGCAGAAGCACTAAAAGGCATCAAAATTGATAAGTTCAAAAATTGTTTTGAGCAGTAGAAAGTCTTGATAGGTGTATTGCATCAAATGGAGGGTACTTTGAAAGTGACTAGTTTTTTTCCTTTAGTAAGCGCTGATCTCCATTTTTTGTGACACTTTCCTGAATGACATACTCAGTTACTGTAAAATTGTCCTCTTCTAAAAGTTACTGGTCTTATGTTACATTTTCCCCCAAGTTCAGATGCTTTTTAAAAGTCAAGTCACTTGAAAAGTTAAACATTTTGTAAAAAGCCTTATCTACCCTAGTGGTAGTAAATGGTACTCTCTAGCAAGTAAAAGAAATATAATTCCATTATGAAGCTATAATAGAATGTTTAATTTTTAATATCTAGAATAACTTTTAACATTTAGAACTGGATATCTTTTGAATACAGTACCATATTTTAAAGTTGTTGCTAAATTACTCATAAATCTAGAATTTTGGGTTGCTTACATAAATTTTATAAAGAGTATATTGGGAGGGGAGTACAACAGTCCATGTCATTTTAACAATTCCTTTAATGTTATGTAACATATTTCTGCCTTCGGATTTGGAGTAATAGTGTATCAGAGTATTTTTAAAAGAGTTTACATATTAACATATCAATTTTTAAAATAAAAAGAAAAATCAAGCAAGTTTATTTAAAGTTATTTCTCTGATTAGTACCTTCTCACAAAAACACCCCCAGGAGAAACCTTTTTCTTCACTCGCCTCTTCTCTTTGCTTGACTCACAATAACAGTCATTTTCCTACAAATGAAAAAAAGAGAACCAAGTAAGACTTCTATCTTAGACACATTTCATCTTTCTACATGATCTGTTCCCCCCAACCCCCACCCCTCAAAGAAAAGATACATTTTCAACTCTGGATTACAGTTCTTTTAGAATTTTGTATAAATAAATTCTTAAAACTGAAGAACCAGTATATCATATTGTGGTGACTCATAAGACTGGGAGGCACCTTGAAAAGCCATCCAGTACCATCTCTACCTAATCCCCAAAATAGAATGCCTTGTTATTTACTTCTGTTTCTCACTTAGAACAGCAACTTTCAGTGTGTCCCATGGCACACTGGTGCAAGTTTTTAAAACATGCAATACCTGACTTTAGTTAGAACCAAGTAACCTCTTTTCCTTTATATTGTTAAGTTTTTAAAAAGTGACAATAGTCAACACAGCAATAGCCATCAGTGTGAATAAATCAAGACTACATGTATTTTTTATCAGATTGGCAAAAAAAAAAGTATACACACACACACACACACACACACACACACATATATATATATATATATATATATATATATATATATGTATATGTATATGTATGCAGCAGAATTTTAGTAGTTTATGTGTGCTGAGATGGAAAAGGTTTAAAATTGCTGACTTACAACATGTCACAACAGCTGCTAACTGAAAAGCACAGTGTTACTATGTTATCTCCTGTATTCCTTGCAAGCCCCACAGCGCTAGAAATCACATTTCCTGGCTCCTCCATTTCCTCCTCTGTTCACACAACATCCCTCTGCTGCTCCTGCCTCGTTTTCCACTTTTCCTTCCCACCCACTGTTTCTGAATATCTTTATCCATCCCGTTATTCTCAGGACCTAGCACAGAAGATTCACTTAATAAACACTATGGGAAGGAGCAAGAGAGGGCTAGCAACACAGTGAATGCTCACTAGATGTTAATTATCTTTGAATAATTTTTCAGTCAAAAATGCTTACACTCAGTTACGGAGGACCAATTTGAATGTAGGGGCCCCAAAAGCAGCACAAGGTACATGTCCATGGGAGATCCCATGGCTGGAGTCAGTATTCCCCAGTGTTCCTGCCCACACCTTTGCTAATGAAGTCTGTCAGCTTAACTCAAGTGGTACTATACAACCACAGAAGTAAGCTGCCATTATCCCACCACCACCTGAAAAAAAAAAAATAGAACCACATGTCTGTCCACCCCCCTCCCCAGCTGCAAACTGGAGACAGCACTAGATAGTAATCTGGTAGAGCCTCTCTTACAGTATGGCAAGGTACTGGAGAGCATCGGGTAAATATAGATGGTCTCTTCCCTTGAAAAAGCATACCAACTAGTCTAAAAACCAGTAACAACAAACCTTTCATTGGGAGTTGGCATATGATGCCACTGTATTTCGTATTTTACATATATAACTAGGTGGAGTAGTAGTAGTATCAACCTTTTATCGATGTCAACAGAAGTCAAAGAAGTTAAATAACTTCCCCAAAGGTCACAAAACTAGTTAAATGGCAAGATGCAAATGTAAATTTCGTCTGGCACCAAAGTTCATATTATTACCACTCCTCAATACTGTCTTCTGCAAAAAAAAAAAAAGAAAAGAAAAACCCGCAAGCATTCAGCTCCTACAACCGTACTGTATACACTGTATCCCAGGTATACAGAAAGGAATGAGATCTGACTCCCACTCAGGAGTCTGTGATGGAGCAGCAGATATAAACAAAAGAATGTGCTCAATTCACTTCCTATGTTTCAGGGGTCTTCAAGATCATTAGGGGATGAACATGAAAAGATGTCCGTGAAAGAAAAACACTGCAGGGCAAGATTTTACATCATCCAATTACACAGAATTAGAGAAGGAACACAGAAAATGTAGGAAAAGAGAGATAGCTACCTCTCAGAGACAGCCAATTTTCTAGTGCTTAATAGAACTACAAGGCTCCCAGAAACTAATATTTTCCTTTACTTTTCCATATGCTAATTCCTAAGGATGGTTTTCATAAATACTCTGGAAATCATTATATTTTAAAGCCTCTACCAACAGCAAAAATGTAAGTTGGTCTATCAAACCAAGCATTACTGTATAATTACTACAGAAGAAAATATGTGTTTAGCACTCAACAGGTTAAGTGCTTCGTTAAAAATTTCAAATTTTCAGATTCCAGATGTTTCTACATTGGGGGAATATTCTTCACTAAAACCACTCATTTCCTTATCATAAATTATACCCAGAAAAAAAATTCTCCCTAATATGTTTCCTCCTAAATCAGGAAAACAGAACAATAATATTAAGATATTGAATGTATGACTCATGGTGCCAAGGCACCAAAAGCAAACCTAAGTGTAAATGGAGTTTACCATTACAACAAAAGTTGTATTTTTTCCTCTGAAAGAATTCAGAAATTTGATGAAGTGATTAATAATACTATACATGAAACTGTTGATGGCGGTTATGTATCTACAGATTATTGCTTGGGTATATGGAATTCTTATTTTTTTATTATAAAAATATTTATTTTGAGAGAGAGGTTAAGGAAGGATGAAAGAAGGGAAGAGAAATATTCATGTAAGAGAGAAACATCAATCAGTTGCTTCTCGTATGCGCCTCAATTGGGGACTGAACCTGCAACCCAGAAAGATGCCCAACTGGGAATCGAACCAGTAACCTCTCTGTGGAATGATACCCAACCAACTGAGCCACACCAGTCAGGACAGGAATTCTTGTTTTTAAAAAAAGTTCCATGTGCTCTAAGAAGTTGTGGGGTGCATATAAACTAAAGAAGATAAATCCAGCATTTCTGATGACTAGAACAGCTTCGTAACAGTGTCAAACAGTATAACTAGAGAGGGAGAGACAAAAAAGATCACCAACTTCTAGAACTTCTCTAGACTAAAAGCTCAGCTCGGATAAGCTCATTAAGCCCTCAAATTGCTCCAAGGACTATTACAGATTCATAGGCTATGATGTCATAGAGAGAAACCCAGCAGAGACTAAAAGGACCATATAGAACCCAGTTCCATTCTCTCTTAGGTAGAAAATGAGGGTTAAACATGAAAGTAATCATGGACTATTACCAGTTTCAGGTTGGCAATAATTAATTAGCAAACATGGCTCAAAACATTGCACTAATGACTTCCTGAAAAATACCAGTTTTGGAGATCTGCCAGATACCAAGTTGACAGCACTGAGGCTTAACACATAACAAGTATTCAGTCATTTGCTTTTGATGATACATACAGGTGTCATCAAGGTAAGTTACATGATCTCATAGAACTTAAATTTCAGTACCATGAATAAAGTAAGTACCCAGCTAAACTCTAACACAAATTACTAGGTGCCATCAGAACTGTACAAAGTATCTGGTAAAAGGAGGGGAGATCATGTGTAGTTAGGGGTTAGGTCGGGCTTCATAAACGAGATGGTTCCTAGGAGATTCAGAAAAGCAGAGTTGATGGGAGAGTCTGCTAGGAATATGAACAAAATGAAATTAGGTTTAATGGTGGAGCAATTTCAGAAAATATAGGCCACACGTAGAACAAAAAAATAAGGCTGGTGAGGTTTAACGTGGGCTAAGAGGAGACAATATGTGAGAAAGCACTATAAAAATAATTACCATTATTATTGTTATAAAAAAGCTATTTACGTGTATAATATAGGTCAAGCTACCTTAAAGTATCATAAGAATTTTTTCTGGGTAAAAATTATACTAGTGAAGATTCTATTACATGGGAAAAAGTCTTAATGGTACAGCTGTAATCAATTATAGGCCCTGACCAGAAAGTAGCAGGAAGAAAAGTGAGTCAGAGCTTCTTGAAGCGAGTGCTGAATGAACAGTGCATTTTATTTATACTTTATTTAGACTCCAAAATAAACTAACTCTGCCTACTCTCAAATACATAGGGCTCTACACGTTTATTTATCCACAGACCATGATGATGGAAGGAAAATATGAAACGTACCTGAATCTCTGCACTGTCACATGAGCTATGCACAAGCTATGAACAAGAGCCACATCATGGCTACCTTCACTCATGGAAGCGAGCAGGGCTCAAAGTTCCCCCCTGACCTGCCTGTTCTACTCTGAAACTAGATGGCCTGAAATACAAGTGCCACTGGGATTTCTTGTTGTTATGCTCATTCTATTATGGAAATATTCCACCTGCTTTTCTGTATTTGTTCTTTGTATCTGTTTCCATATCAGTTTCTTTTTAGCTTTGTCTGGATATCTGTCCTCTTCACTTATTACTCTAAACATTTTTCTATATTCTAGAGCTATATTCTGACTTCCAAATTAATAATTCTAGTTAGGAATTATTTAAAGAGCTAAGGCTATGGGATCAACGATTAGTCCGCAAATATTTTTTTCCGTATATAATAATAATACTTACACATCTACGAACCAGAATGCTATTCTAGTTAACATATATATGGATATATACAGAGGTGAGCAAAAATAGGTTTATAATTATGAGTACACAAAACAGTTTAATCTTATTTATTAATTTGTATTTTTCCATACAACTATAAACCTACTTTTTGCCCACCCATGTATGTATGTGTGTATATATAGTTATTCCGTTCATCTTTACAAGACTGTAAAAAATATAAATTGTCTCCAATTTACAAAGATAAAAAGTTAAATGACTTGTTCCAACCAAAAAGGGTTGTACCAGGACTTATATCCAAATAGCCCCAGTCCAAATCTTATACTTTTGCTATTCTCATATGCTTTCTTGAGAACTACAAATATGTTAAGGACACTAACCACTGCAATAACGTTGGGGACCTGCGTATTTTCCAGGGTTTCCCTAAGTTGATCCACTTCTGCTCGACACTCATCCAGCTGACATTCTAATTGTTCTCTACGTAGCCGTTCATATTCCAGCTGGCCCTGCAGCTCTTGGATAGTCCTGCCAAAAAAGATTTTGTTTGTAATAAGTTGCCAATATGAACTAAACATTGTTTTTCATAACAGTGAAAGGTATCCATGTTTATTTAACAAATATGTATTGAGAGTCTACTGGAACCAGCACAGATCTAGACTTTAGGCTCTGGGGATACAGCACTGGACCAAACAGGCTAAATCTGCTCCTGAGGGGCTTGCCTTAGCAGCAGGGGAAGACAGACAGAAAAGAAAATAAATAAGTAAATATGGTATGTTGGAAGTTGATAAATGCTATGGGAGAAAACATAAAGCAAAGAGATATATAAAATGTTGAAGACTGGGTTAACACCTCATACACAGTGGCCAGGAAAGGCCTTACTGAGAAGGTGCTTCTGAGCAAAGTTAAAAAGAAATAAGAGAGATAACCAAGTAGATGTTAGAGGGAAAAGCATTCCACACAAATAGCAAGTACAAAGGCCCTAAGTAAGAAGTATGCCTGGTGAACTGGACAAAACCAGAGGCCTACATGGCTGGAATAAAGTATGAAAATGATAGTAGGTCACAGAGGTAAAAGGAGTTCAGAAAAAGTCAAGCCTCATAAGGTATAGCAAGGACCTAAACTTTTACTCTAAGTGAAATGGGAAGCCACTGGAGAGTCTTGAGACACGATAGTAAGAAGCTAAAAAAATTCCTGGGCAAGTGGAATAGGGAAACTGAGACAAGAAAATTAAACAAGGCCAAACAATTTGAACAAACTTATAGCAAGCTAGTGAATCCCATGACCTTATCTTCCTTAACCAATGACACCTGAGAGCAAATTATTTATACCTCTCCTCCCTAACCAGACACATAGTTTAAATCATCCTTGTCTGGGAAATGGAGAACAGTTGATAGTACGTGAGACTTACGAGACTTAGCTTTTTTGGTTTGTTTAGGATTTTATTTATTTTTAGAGCAAGGGGAGGGAGCAATAGAGGGAGATACCAATGTGTAAGAGAAACTTCAATTAGTTGCCTCTGTCATGCCTCCAACCAGGGATCTGGCCTGCAACCCAGGTGTGTGCCCTGACTGGGAAGTGAACTGGGATTTTTCTTGTGGGACAATGCCCAATCCACTGAGCCACACAAGTCAAAACCAGACTTAGCTTTTAAAATGATTACTCTGGTTGTTTCCAGCACTTGGCCATTATAAACAGTGCTGCTATGAACATAGGGTTGCATAGTTTCTACTGAATTGGTGTTTCAGGATTCTTTGGGTATAATCCTAGCAGGACTGTTGGGAGCAGGAATAGGAGGGTGGGGAAGAGAAGCGCAGAAGGGGAAAAATGAGATGAATGTAACATAATAACAATTATAATAATAATAAAATGATTACTCTGTACATTGTGTTGAAAACAGACTGCAACCTTACATTGATGTCTCTCTCCCTTTCTTCCTTTCTCCCTTCCCCTCTCTCTAAAAATAATAAAATCTTTAAAAACATAAAATAAAATATAAAGCAAAAATAAAAATAAAAACAAAACAGACTGCAGGATATGGAGTCGAAGGCTTAGAGATCAATGACAAGGAGCTAGGAGACACCAGGAAGATTTGAAAATAAACCCAGGCAAGAGAAGTGAGTGGGGTTAAAACTGGGTATATAGAAGAAGGTCAGCTGTGAAGGGCTAGGATTCAGCACGTAAGAGGAGAAAATCATTCCCAGGGCAAAGTAACACAACTATGTTTTACTGCACCGTGAATTTGAGCTAACTAATGAATAACAACAAAAGACAAAAAGACTTCCCTCAAATCAATGCTTACCCAATTTTTCTTTACAGTTCAATCTAAGGTCAGGAGTTTATACTTAAAGAATAAATATCTTAAGCTGTAGTCAACAGAAAGTTGAGAACAAATGCTAGAGAAGAATGAAAACTCAGAAGAAACATTACTATATTCTGACATAGAAGCTAAAGCCATCTACGAAAAAACCTCTGCTCAAAATCACATCAACAGTATAACCATTTCTCACTGAAATGTGAACATGAGAGTTAAAAGTTCCATTAAAGACATTATAAAAATAAAAATTAATATTAAAAAATTGCTGAATTGTAATAATGTTAGATAACAGGTTTAGAGTCACCTAGACTCAAGCTCAAATTCTGGTTCCACCCCACTTTGTGACTCCTCCTCCTTCCTTTCTGACTTTAGGCAAATAATTTAACCTCAATATTAAGTCCTGGCTTCTTACTCCATGTTGTGAGCCCTTGGAGCTATAAAGATTTCATGAGATAATATATATAAGAGGCTTATCTAGTACCTAGCATTTGGTAGGTAGTGCTCAGAAGTAATATAAGCAGATATAGCAATAGTAGAATAATCTGCCTTAGAATAAAAGCAAAGAAAACCAAAATTCACTACTCATTATTTAGTAGAGAACTGCTCCATTATGAAGTACTTTGCTTGACTATAAGGGATCTAAAAACTTTCAGTTAGGCTCTTACACAAAAGATAATAATACAAATATTTTACATCTCATCAAAATGGAAGGAAAAATAAGAAGTTGCACAGACAAAAGAAGACTAAAAGACTACATATCTATCAACCCAGCATTGCAAGAAATGCTGAAGGGTTTGCTTTAAAAAGATGAAGAAACAGAGAGAGACAGAGAGGAACACAGGTACAAAGGGGAAAATGGCAATAAATATTTATCAATAACAACCTTAAATGTAAACAGATTAAATGCACCAATCAAAAGATACGGGGTAGCTGAATGGATAAGAAAACATGACCCACAGATATGCTACCTTCATGAGACCCACTTCAGAACAAAAGATCAACACAGACTGAAAGTGAAGGGATGGAAAAATATATATCAAGCAAATGGACATGAAAAAAAGGCTGGGGTAGCAATACTTAATTCAGACAAAATAGATTTTACGATAAAGGCCATAAAAAGAGACAATGAGACATTTCATAATACTTAAGGGCATAATCCATCAAGAAAACATAACTCTGGTAAACATATACACACCCAACATAGGAGCCCCAAAATATATAAGGAAAATCTTGGAGGACTTCAAGAAGGATATGGATGGCAACACACTAATAGTAGGGGATTTTAATACCCCATTATCAATAATGGACAGATCTTTCAAACAAAAATACACCAAGAATATTGTGGTACTGAGCAACACTCTACACAAAATGAACTTAACTGATATATACAGAACTTTTCACCCCAAAGAAGCAAAATACACTTTTTTTTCAAATGCACATGGAATATTCTCAAAGCCAGACCACAAGGTAGGTCACAAGACAAGTCTCCACAAATACAGGAAAATTGAAATCATACCAAGCATCTTTTTAGGTCCCAATGGATTGAAACTAAAAACCAACCTCAAGGGAAAAAAACCAAAACACTCTAATTCATGGAGACTGAATAACATGCTTTTAAGTAAGGAATGGGTAAACAATGAGATCAAAGATGAAATTAAAAAGTTTCTGGAAACAAATGACAATGAATACACAACAGCCCCAAATCTATGGGACACAGCAAAGGCAGTCCTCAGAGGGAAATTCATAGCAATACAGGCCTACCTAAAAAGGATAGCAGAATTAAATAAGTTAAAGACTAAAACTACAATTTGAATAATCAATAAATCCAGGAGCTGGTTCTTTGAAAAAATAAAAAAAATTGACAAGCCTTTAACCAGACTCATCAAGAAAAAGAGAGGACCCAAATAAACAAGCCAGAAACAACAGAGGAGAAACCACAACTGATACTTCAGAAATACAAAGGATTGTAAGAAATTACTACATACAACTATATGACAAGAAATATGACAACCTGGGTGAAATGGACACATTTCTGGAAATGTATAATCTACCAAAACTGAATCCAGAAGAAGCAGAAAGCCTGAATAGACCAATAACAATTAGTGAAATTGAAGCAGTAATCAAAAAACTCCCAAAGCATAAGAACCCCAGACTAGATGGCTACACAGGTGAATTTTAGCAAACATTTAGAGAACATCTAACTTCTATCCTTCTCAACCTATTTCAAAAAATCCAAGAAGAGGGAAGACTCCCAAACTCTTTCTATGAGGCCAATATTATACTAACCCCAAAACCAGGGCAAGATACAACTAAGAAACAAAACTATAGGCCAATATCTCTGATGAACATAGATGCTAGGATTCTCAACAAAATATTGGCCAACCGGATCCAGCAATACATTAAAAAGATCATATACCATGATCAAGTGGGTTTTATCCCAGGGATGCAAGGATGGTACAACCTTTGCAAATCAATAAATGTAATACACCACATCAACAAAATGAAAGACAAAAACCATATGATCATATCAATAGATACATTTGATAAAGTACAGCAACCATTTATGATAAAAACATTTAGCAAAATGGGAATAGAGGAAGCATCCCTCAACATCATAAAGGCCATATACGAGAAACCTGAAGCCAACATCATACTCAACAGGCAAAAACTAAAAGCTTTCCCCCTAAGGTCAGGAACAAGACAAAGCTGTCCACTTTCTCCACTTCTGTTCAACAACATTTTGGACGTTCTAGCCATAGCTATCAGAGAAGAAAAAGGAATCATAGGTATCCAAATTGGAAAGGAGGAAGTCAAACTGTCATTATTTGCAGATGATATGATAGTGTACATGCAAAACCCAATAGGCTCCACCAAAAACTTACTCAACCTAATAAGCCAATTTAGCAAAATAGCTGGATATAAAGTCAATATCCAGAAATCAAAAGCATTTTTGTATGCCAATAATGAAACATCAGAGATAGAAGCTAGAAAACAAATCCCATTTACCATAGCAACAAGAAAAATAAAGTACTTAGGAATAAACTTAACCAAGGAGGTAAGAGACCTGTACTCAGAAAACTACAGAACACTGAAGAAAGAAATTAAGGAAGATACAAATAAATGGAAGCATATACCATGTTCATGGACGGGAAGAATTAATATCATTAAAACGTCCATACTACCCAAAGCAATTTATGGATTCAATGTAATTCCAATTAAAATACCAATGACATATTTCACACATATCGAAAAATACTTCAAAAATTTATATGGAGCCAAAAATGCCCACTAATAGCCATAGCAATCTAGTGAGAAAGAAGAACAAGGTAGGAGGAATCATAATACTGGATATCAAACTATACTACAAGGCTATTGTCATCAAAACACTTTGGTACTGGCATAAGAATAGACATATAGATCAATGGAACGGAATAGAGAGCCCAGAAATAAACCCAGGACTCTATGGTCAATTAATATCTGACAAAGGGGAAGGGAATATAAAATGGAGTAAAAAACAATCTCTTTAACAAGAGGTGTTGGGAGAACTGGACAGCAATATGCAAAAAAATAAAACTAGACCACCAACTTACACCATACACCAGAATAAACTCAAAATGGATAAAGGACTTAAATGTAAGCAGTGCCACCATAAAGGTCCTGGAGGAAAATATAGGCAGTAAAATTTTAGATATCCTATGCAGAAATATGTTTACTGATACTTCTCCAAGAGCAAAGGAAATAAATAAATAAACAAATGGGACTATGTCAAACTGAAAAGTTTCTGTTCATCTAAAGAAAACACCAGCAAAATTAAAAGGGAACCAATAGTATGGGAAAACATGTTGGCCAATGATACCTCAAACAAAGGTTTGATATCCAAAATATATAAAGAACTAATGTGACTCAACACCAAGGAGACAAACAGCCCAATTAAAAAATGGGTAAAGGACCTAAACAGACAACTCTCTGAGGAGGACATACAAAGGGCCCAAAGGCATATAAAATAATGCTTACCACAATAAGATACCCCCTCACACAGGTCAGAATGGCAATCATCAACAAATCAACAAACAGCAAATGTTCGCAAGGATGTGGGGAAAAGGGAACCCTGGTGCACTGTTGGTGGGAATGCAGGCTGATGCAGCCACTATGGAAAACAGTATGGAGTTTCTTTAAAAAACTAAAAATGGAACTGCCTTTTGATCCAGCAATTCCACTACTAGGATTATACCTGAAGAATCCTGAAATACCAATTCATAAGAACCTATGTACCCCTATATTTTAGCAGCACTATTTACAATAGCCAAGTGTTAGAAACAGCCTAGTGCCTATCAGTGGATGAATGGATCAACAAACCTTGGTACATTTACACAATGGAATACTACACAGCAGAAAGAAAGAAGGAATTCCTACCCTTTGCAACAACATGGATGGAACTGGCAAGTATTATGCTTAGTGAAATAAGCCGGTCAGTGAAAGACAAATACTATATGATTTCACACATTACAGGACAATAATGAACAAAACAAACAAGCAAAATGGAACCAGGTACATGAATACAATGACTAGACCTTCAGTGGGCAGAGGGGAGGGAGAGGGAGCAGTGGGGAGGAGGAGGCAAAGAAGGGGAGCAGTTTAGTCAAGGAACTAGCATGGAAAAACCATGGACATGGACAACAAATGGGATGACTTTGAGGGGGAGTGGGTAGGTGGGGAAGGGGAGAGGGGGGAGAGGAAATGGGATGGATGTCATACAACAACAATTAAATTAAGTTTAAAAAATATTCTACATCTCAAAATACTGTAATCAATATAGAAGAAATGAACAGCTAACCAAAGGATGTGATTTGTGAGATACCAAGAAGGCCCCTGATTTAAAAAAAAAAAAAAAAATTTTTTTTTTTGGTTAGCCAGCTTCCTAGTGTTTAAAGTCCCACTAAGAATATTTTGTCTTAAGGTTTTGTCTTCTGTTCAAGTTCCCAAATACCCATGGAAAGGATAATATATTAACACTTATCAAAGATTTAGATGTTACTCTGAATATGTTTACCAGACCTCTTACTGAGTCTATTTTCAGAAGAGGATGGAGAACAGGAAAGCAGGAGGTTCTAAGAGTATCTCCAAAGAGACCCAACCAAATGAGAAGGCAGGGAAAGAGGAGAATCCATGTGGACTGCTCTTTACCGACTCAAGTTTTGATTAAATTAAGTCTCCTCTCCTGTCTGTCTTTGTTCCCTGTCCACTTTGAAAGAGACAGGCAGAGAGGCAGTGGGAGGAAATAAACATTAGGAATCCTATATACCAGCAGCAATTAATTAATTAGAGAGGCACCAAATGAGCAGAGAGCCAACTTAGAGTGCAGGAAGTAAAATATGCAACTGCTCACTGCCTCTAGTCCAGACACAAGAGCATTCCTTGATGAGGTGCCACAGTCAGTGAACACAGCACTGGACTTCAGATCCATGACGCGCAGTCCAATTTGATAGAGAACGCACTGGCTGAAAAGCTTCAAGTAGCTGTGGTCTCAAAAAAATCAACTCCATAGGATGAAAAGAGTTCTGGAAATTGGTTGTGCAAAAATATGAATGTACTTAACACTACTGAATTGTACAGATGATACATTTTATGTGTATTTTACTGCCATAAAAAATCTTAACATCTCCATCTGGGGACTAAGAGGAAAACAGAAGAGAATCTTACACCCTTTGCTGGAGATAAAAAAGAAAACAAGTTGTTTTTCAACAAACCCTCACATGGCATTTATAGAGATAACTAAAAACAAACCATTAAAGTTTGGAGGACATTACTTTTCAGCCTCAAGCTGTTCTTTCTTCTGCTTTAGATCTTCTTCTGTTATCCCTCCCAAGTGTTTATAGTTGCTCTCAGCAATTTCCAGGAGATGTCTCAGTTCTACAATTTTCTTGTACGCTCTCACTGCAAGACAGAGATGAATAGAAACATAACTTAGATAGATTGTCGCAGATTGCTCACCCTGGAGCCTATTCTTCCTCTAAAGCCAGTGTCTGTCTGGCTTGGGGAAAGGGGTGGAGGGAGGTGACATGCACATAGAAGGATCAGGATCAGTAACAGAATATTTGAATAAACAAGAAATTAAGCTCTGGCTAGTGTCACAGTAAATAAAGTGCCAGCCTGTGAACCCAAACATCACTAGTTCAATTCCCCAGCCAAGGCACATAACCAGGGTGCAAGCCAGGTCTCCAGCCAGGTCCATGGAAGCAGGTGAAAAGCAACCATATACTGATATCTCTCTCCCTCTCTGCCTCTCTCCCTTCCCCTCTCTCTGAAAATAATAAGTATAATCTTAAAAAATAAAAAATAATTAATTAAAAGAAGACTAGCAGTGTTTTAAGACTAATGGTATATTGCAGGACCTTGCATAATCTACAGTATATCAAAAAATTAGAAAAACTAAAATACACTGGATTGATTTAAAACAGGCAATAACTAACCTAGCCCGTCAATTTTGTGATTAGTTACATGTAATATCTAATGCAAGAGGATACTGAGAGAAGGAAGTGTACTGAGAGCCGCTTTTAGCTGTTGTCTGTCAAACCAATGAATTTTCTGTCCTTTGTGGTAGTACTTCTCAACCAGGAGTCCTTTTCTCCCCCAAGGCACAGTTGGCATCACCTAGATACACTGTTGCTCATGAACTTGGATGGATGGAAGGGAACAGGCTACTAGCATCTATAGGCTCGAGATGCTACAAAACATCTTAAAATACACAGGAGAGACCCTACCCTCCAATACATAAGAATCTGGCACAAAATGTCAATAGTGCAAAAGTTGAAAAAGCGTGCTTTACAGGACCCCATCGGCAAAGTAAAGCCTTTACTCCCTAACACCCTCTTATCTATCTTTCAATATGCTAGAGCTGTAGATTTCAAACTGCATACATCAGAATCAGCTGGGGTGCCTTTTCAAAATGTACATATTTGAGCCCCATACCAGACACATTCTGGTGTCAGTACTTAGTAAAGCTCCTCAGACAATTCTGACAGATGGACAGGTTTGGGAACCACTGTAACTACTAGCAAACAAGTACAGGGGGTTAAAAAAGTTACATAAGGAAAAATAAAAAGAACTGTGGCTATATAATAATTTTTAATATTTGAAGGCTATGCTTTGAAAAAAAATGTTCTATGGGGTCATCAACAGTAAGAACTAGGATTAATTGGGATAAGCTTTAGGAAGAGAAATTTTAACTCAACAAGGGAGAAACTTTTCAACAAAAACAGTAAGAGCTATCATGTATTGTAGAGTGCCTATGATGTGCAAGATACTGTACTAAGCACCTTATACATTTTAATCCTCACAAGCACTCTGTCAAAAAATGATAATAGGCCCCTGGAGCATTAGTGAGTGCCTTGTTACTGAAGGTGATTAAGTGGATGCTGCATGACATGTGACAGAAATGTGGAGCCAGGAGTCAAACCTCAATTACTCTGATGCTATGGTCCTGAACATAATTCACTGAAGAATGTTCTTAATTGAGGCTCAGTTACAATAAGTATGGGATAACAAGAAATCCAACCAGTCTCACATAGGTGCTCTGGCAAAACCTAATGTCAGAAGAATTGGTCATCTAGTCCTTTGAGTTTCACCCTGGAATAAAATTAAATGTGGACAAGAGAACAGCACCTGACATCATATATGTTGCCTCCACTAGCTGCGCACACCAGAGCTGGGCACCAGTGATTGGTACCGCATGACCAGATGCAAGGGCGCATTTTCTACATGCAGGAGCAGGAAACTGTTCTGGCAACGTTCTTGGTCTTTCTTGAAACAGTTTTAAAATTTTTTATGATTGACTGACAATGATCCCCTCACAAATATCTCTTACTAAAATAATTTCAGAAGAAAGTGAAATTCTACAAAGCAACTGCTCATTTTCTAGAGTTCTAGGTCCTTATTAATTCTGAATGCAACCAACAAAAAGAAATCTAAGCACTAACAGCAAAATAAAAAGTAGATACATTGGAATTCATCAAAATTAAATACTTTTATGCTGCCAAGGACATCAAGAAAGTTTAAAGACAACCACAGAAGAAGAGAAAATATCTGCAAATCATGCACAGGGTGGGGCAAAAGTAGACTCCCAGATGTTCATGAGAAAAATAATACCAATAACTAATAATGCAAGAATAAACTCTTTCACGTACAACTGTAAATCTCCTTTTGCTCCACCCTGTATCTGATAAGGAACTTACAGCTGGAAGTACTCTTACAACTCAATAGTAAAAGGATAAACATAAAAAGATAAACGACTCAATTGAAAAATAGGCAAAAGGTTTAAATATACATTTCTCCGAAGAAGATATACAAGTGAGGTCTGAAAAGATACTCAACATTATTAATTAGGGAAACACCAATCAAAATTACAAGATACTACTTCACACTCACTAAAATGGCTTAATCAATTAGAGAAACAATAACAAGTATTGGAAAAGGATGTGGAGAAAGTGGAACCCTCATACACTGCTGGTGGGAATGTAAATAATCCAGTCACTATGGAAAAGAGTTTGTAAGTTCCTTAGAATGTTAAAAACAGAGTTATCCTATGATCCAGAAATTCCAACTCCTAGGTATACATTCAAGAAAAATGAAAATATATGTCTACAAAAAATGTGTACACCAATGTTCATAGCAGCATTGTTTGTCATAGCCAAAATGTGGAAACAACTCAAATGTCCATCAACTGATGAACAGATGTATAAAACGGGGTACAGCCATACAAGAATATTAGTTGGCAATACAAAGTAATAAAGCACTGATTCATGTTACAATGTGCATGAACCTTTTAAACATTATGCTAAGTAAAAGAAGCCAGTCACAGCCCTGGGTGGAGTTGCTCAGTAGGTTAAGTACTGACCTGAGAACTGAAGGATTCCTAGTTCAATTTCCAATCAGAGCACATGCCTGGGTTGTGAGCCAGGTTCCCAGTTTGGGGCATGCAAGAGGCAATGGGTCTTTTGCACATTGATGTTTCTCTTCCTCTCTTTCTCCCTCCCTTCCACTCCCTCTAAAAATAAGTAATAAATTTTTTAAAAGAAAGAAGCTAGTCAAAGAAGACCACATGTATCATTCCACTCATGTGAAATGCCCAGAACAGACAATTCTGTAGAAACAGAAAGTAGATTAGTGGTAGCCTAAAGATGGAGCTTGGGAGGAAGGGACGAGGTGGTAGGGGTAATGGAGAGTGACTACTAATGGGTTGTGAGGTTTCTTCTTGGGGCGATGTAAATGTTATAAAATATGTTGTGGTAATGGTCGCATAAATCTGAATACACTAAAAACCACTAAATTGTGTGCCTTAAATGACTAAACTGAATGGTATGTAAATTATGTCAATAAAGCTGCTTAAAATAAAGCTGTCAGGGAACGCTGAAGATATTATTAACTCTTGAGCCTCACTGTGAGGTGGTCTACGTGGCTCTTTGTTGGGAGCCCTTCAGCATCTTCAGGTCTGCCCTTGGTCCATTCATCAGAAAAGCTTCTACCAACCCCTGGAGAATATGGTTCTGCCTGACAATGTTCTAGGAGTTCTTAGAATTTTTTTAAAAATCTAGACATAAATTAGAAATTTTCTTCAGAGAATATAGTTTTGGTACAACTACTTTTTCTTGCCAGAATAACTGAAAATACTTTCCAGAAAGTGATGAAATGCTGTCCTCTGAATCTAATACCCAAGCTCTACTCACTTTACTGCAGCTGTCCTTGTTCTGGTTAGTCTCAGTTCAAACAGATCTTTCCTACCTTTCTTACAGGAAAGAGCTCCATTGAGCTCTCACTCAATGAGTGAGTGCTGCTCACTCATTCACATGAACCCTGGAGCTCTCTGACCAAATATCATGAGAACTAAAATTAGAGTTATGTGGCAAGAAAATATTTTCATGAGGCAACGTATGTGGTGACAAGGGTACCATATAGGAAAATCCTAAGTCTTGCTTCCAGTCGCTGACTTTGGATAAGTAACTTAGCTTTTTTAAACTTCAAGTTCTTTACCTATCAAATAAAGATATTATACTAAATACAGAAAACAGAAATATTACTTGCCTTATTGGCTTACTGTGAATGATGTATGTGGAGATGTTCTGTAAACTTTGTAAAACACTGTAGAAGTGTAAACAGTTATTAGAATTTTAAGAATAAAAATTCTAGCAGGAGTTATATGCCAATAACTGTGCTACCAGTAGAAATGCTACAGAAACTGAAATTTGTTTCAATTACTAAACTTCAATTTAGTTCCAATATGTTCAATAATAAATATAGTAACACTAAGACACTGTCTTGCTGCCTCCTGGATATTCACTTGTGTCAACCTAATCACATGTTCATTTAAGAAATAGAAATACTCCCACTTTTACTCACTAACTTGGTATGCTTTAATGTTTAACTATTTGTTATGGACTCAGTGTTTGATATGTTGATATGTTGAAGCTCTAACCCCCAATATGATAGTATTTGGAGATAGGGCCTTTGGAAGGTAATTGGGGTTAGATAAGATCATGAGGGTGGGGCCCTGGTTCAATGGGATTGGTGCCCTTACATTGACACCAGAGCTTGCTCGCTCTCTCTCTCCACCACATGAGGAAGAGAGAAATTGGCCATCTCCAAGCTGAGAAATCCTCACCAGACAGACTCACTGCACTTTGATCTAGGACTTTCAGCCTCCAAAAGTAAGAGAAAATAGAATTCTGTTGTTTAAACCACCCAGTCTAATGGCAGTCCAGGCCTACTAAGACACCATTTAATAAAATAAGATTGTTCTTCATTGGTAATTATGAAAATTAAACCTTTGGTATGTATGTTTCTATAATGCAATTTATATGAAAAAAGTATTTTTATTTAGTTGTAAACTTGTATTTAGTTGAAATAAGAGCAGGTAATCAAGATTTTTATAGCTTAAAAAAAGTCAACATAAGACAATTGAGGAAATAAGCAAATACAGAGAAATGATGTCTGTTTACCAATGTAACCCTAGCACTTAAAACAGTCAGTGCCTGATACATAACTGAGTATTTAATAAACAGGTTGAGTGGTGGGAGAGGAAGAAGATTTAATAAAGCACAATTTCAGTTATTTTTTTAAAATACCACATTGAGTAGGTTCAGAATGTTTTCTGAATTTCAGAAAGCAGGACTATTTCTGATGCACTGCTATAGTCCCTTAGTCCAGGGCTGTGTGCACAGTATGCATTCAAATATATGTTGGATATCTGAGTGGAATGCCTTCCTTATCTATTTGCCTATCTAAATCCTGGGCACCCTCAAAGGAAAAGTCCAAATTCCATTTCTGAAAAGCCTTCCCTGCTATGCTATAGCTCTAAGTGAACAGTCCTTTTAAATTCACTATTTAGTAGCAGGGCCAAGAATCATTAAGAGTCAGCCTTGATTTCTCTCATTCTCTGCCATCTTATATTCAAATCTACCAGCAAAGCCTACCAGCTCTGTATTCTAATCTGATCATTTCTCACCATCTCCATCATTCTCACTCTAGTCCAAGCCATTATCAACTCTCTCCTGAACTAAGGTCACAGCCCTAATTTTCTTACCTTTACTTTTGCCTTATAAAGGAAAATGGGCTTTCTACAACACTGGAAATTTAGAGGCAAAAGCAATAAAGGCCTATTGGATCCTGATTCAGCTTTCTCCACCACCACCCTCCAGATAAATATGGTCTTAATGCTGAGTTTGGATCAAAAATCAAGAAAGCCTATTATATACAAATATTACCTTAAAAACTAAAATTAAAAAATAATTTTTAAACTAAATAGATAAATATTACCTTGAAAAGAAATAAACAGATTATTTATGTAAGCTCTTCTGGAGTGGTGGTGAAAGCCGTTAGTATACAAAGCTGAAGCAAAACAATGGAGATTTCCAGTGTCACTGTTAGTTGTAGGCCTACACCAGGGACTCTATGAGCTCAGGAAATCTGTGCAGGTACTCTGCATCTTCTCTTGTACACTTCTAACTTAGTATTCTTGGCAGTCTTAAATTATATCAAGAACTTTCTCTAACCCTGCATTAGTAGGTGAGTGTGTTCTCTTCCCACTTATTCAAAATACATATAAAATGTTATACACTCTCCCACCTTCCAGTCTATTTTCAACCCAACTACAAGAGTAATGTTATTTTTTAAAGATTTTATTTATTCATTTTTAGAGAGAGGGGGAGGGAGAAAGAGAAGGAGAGAAATAGCGAGGCAAGAGATACATTGATAAATTGCCTCTTGCATGTGTCCCAATGGGGAATGGCCCCACAACCCAGGTATGTACCCTGACCAAGAATCGAACCCGTGACCTTTTGCTTTGAAGGGCGATGTCCAACCAACAAGGCATACTGTTCAGTGCTAGAGTGATGTTATTTTTAAGCATAAATCAGATCACAGCATCACCACCTCAAAACTAACCAATAAAATCTAAACATAAAATCCTCATTAGGCCCTATTTGATCTTATTGAGTCCTTGCTTATGTCTCCAACAGCCACAGTGACTGAACTCAATTCTACTTCATAGTCTTCCTCTGCTTGATATAGTCTTCTGAGATCTTCATGTGGCTCAGTCATCAGTTAGGTCTCTTCTCAAGTGTCACCCCCTTAGAGAAGCCTCCTTTAATGATTGTCTTATCTATAGCAGCAGCACCCTACTCTATTTTATTATGTACCTATTTTCTTATTAATTATCAGTCACCACCACCATCACCAGAATGCAAGTTCTCAGTGGAAGTGTGGGGATTTTTATTGTTCACTGTTCTTCAAATACCTGTAACAGTATCTGGGATATAACAGGCAATAAATATTTGTTGCTATTATTATCTGTAAAAATTATTTGCCAACTAACCAGGAAAATCCACGAGATGTCTTTCTCTATTTCCTATCATCCACTTAAATAATGTTTGCTCTTATATAACTTTTCCTTCTTAAGGGAAAGAGATCATGTCTTTTATTTTTATACATTCAACAATCTGTAGAACAAAATTATACTAGTTCTGGTTCCCCCCAAAATCAAAGTATTTTACTGTGTAGATAATAACTGTTTTTAGGATAATTTCCAAATGTGGCTTAGAAAAACTGTGATGGCATTTCTTAAAGAACAAATCACAACAGAGTTGGCCCACTTACTTCTGGCATCTGTTTTATCCGACTCATTAAGATATAAATCATCCTTGGCATCAGTGCTTCCCTCAACACCATGTCTTATAAAAAACTTCACATCATTTTCATCAATTTCATCCTCATCATCTATATCATATTTCTGTAGCCCCTCTAATAGCTTCACTGCTGCTAAGTGGGCAAACCTGTAGAAAAGAATCAACAATTAAGCAGCACAATTTTCAAACTGAAACTGCGATTTGACCTTAATTTATGGAATCACACTCTGTACATTATGTCACCAACCTATCCACCAGGAAAGGAGCCAATGTGTCTCTGAAGATCAGTGCCAATTTGATGTGCTGTATCCAGCTATATGGGAAACTCAGGTACTAGACACTAAGGACAACCAGTCATATTAAAGACAAATTATGTCATTTTTACTGGCAATAACCCAACTGGGAGAGCAGACCCAAACAGAATTGTTAAATTGGATAGAAAGCCCAAAAACTACCCTATTTGATCAACTTTGTTTACTATATTTTTCTGATGACCTAGTTTAGATTGTAGAATTAGTTCTGGTTCCAGTTTTATGGCTAACTATAGGTCTAGCCCCCTTAATTTTCATCCTTCCCCAATCCAAAGCACTTGGCATGGCTTTGAAATTTAACGGAAAGACAATGACTTTTCCATCTATATTTTCTATTCTCTTTGATCTTTCTCACATCTCCATTAAGCTTCCAGTAATATACTCTTGGTTGTGGAGTGTTTGTAAATGCATGTAACCTGCATATTTTTTTTTCCAGTTTTGCTAACTGCGATGTTTAATGCTTTCTCTTAGGACATGGAAAATTACTCACTAAACACAAAAACTTCAAATTCTTTTTTTCACATACTTACATAACCATATACACATACACACATATACAAGGTTTGTCCCAAAAGTATTGAGCCAATGTCAATATAATTAAAAGTTTTCATGGCCGATACTTTGGGACAGACCTTTCATCAGGTACTGGAAATCATTAAAGATATAGTAATAAACATATGTAGGAAGTTGTAAGGTTAATAGGATTCATTAGCTCTATCACTAGTTCGTAATTTAACAGCTGTCATTTACCGAGTACTTGCTTTATACCTCAATGTAAAACCTACAATGATACAACATCTAAAAGAAAACATAGGTGAAAATCTTTGTGACTTGTTTTAATCAACAATTTCTTATATATGATATCAAAAGCATAATCCATAAAAGAAATAATTAATAAAAACTTCTGCTCTTCAAAGACACTAAGAAAATGAAAAAATAAGCCAAAAGTGGAAGAAAATTTTCACAAAAGAAAAATGTGAGGAAAAAATGATTATCCAGAATATATAAGGAGCTCTTAAAATTCAACAATAAGAAAATACCTCTATTTTAACAAGTGGACAGAAGTTCTTAACAGTCACTTCACCAAAGGTAAATATACAAATGGCAAATATATATATATATATATATATATATATATATATATATATATATATATAAATGCTCAAAACCAAAATCATTTTTATGAAGAAAATGCAGATTAAACCACAATGAGATACCACTACATACCTATTAAAATTACTAAAATCAAAGAACCTGACAATATCAAATGCTAAGGAGATAAAGAGCAACAGAGATTTTCATCCATTGCTTGTGGGAATGCAAGTTGCTACAGTCACTTTGGAAGGCACTTTGGCAGTTTCTTATAAAGTTAAACATACCCATAGCACATGACCTAGCAATACTACCCCTAAGTATTTACCAAAGTGAACTGTAAACTTATATTCACATAAAAGCTTGCATGTGAATATTTATAGCAGCTTTATTCATAATCACCAAAAAATGGATAAAATCAAGATCTCCTTCAACAGGCTGGTTGATAATCAAACTATGGAATTCTATATCCAATGGAATACTATTCAGCAGTAAGAAAGAAATGAACTATTAACAACTTCTCAATATAATTATGCTGAGTGAAAAAAACCAGATACATAAGATATTTATTTTATGATTCTATTCATATAAAACTCTGGAAATGCAAAGTAACCTACAGTGACAAAAAGCATATCAGTGTTTGCTTGGGGAAGCCAGTGGTGGGAAGGACAGAGTTTTCAAAGGAACACAAGGAGATTTGGGGGGTTCATGAATATGTTTATTGTGATGGTTTCTCAGGTGTACACAAATATCAGAATTCATTAATTTGCACTGTACAAGTATATGTACTCTACTGCATGCCAATTATACCTTGATAAAGCTGTTTATAAAAATAAAAATTAAGTGGGCTCAGTTGATTATGATCCGAGGTACATGGTACAATTAAAACTACTCCAAGGTTTCAAAAAATTCCACAGAGAAAATTTTAAGGAACATGAACTCATAAAAATTGCATGTCAATTTAACAAATGATTAGGTGGTTGCATCCTTTCAAGCCTCATTTGCATCTTTTTTTTTTTTTAAGATTTATTTTTTTAGAAAGAGGGGAAGACAGAGGCAGAGAGGGAGAGAGACATCAATGTATGGTTGCCTTTCACCTGCCTCCAACTATGGACCTAGCTGGAGACCTGGCTTGCAACCTGGTTATGCGCCCTGGCTGGGGAATTGAACCAGCGACCTTTGGGTTCTCAGGCTGGCGCCTTATCCACTGTGCCACCAGCCAGGGCCTCTCATTTGCATCTTTTAGTCCACATTCTTACTTTATTTTTTTTTAATTTATTGATTTGAGAGAGAGATATCATGATCAATTTGTTGTTCCACTTATTTATGCATTCATCGGTTCATTCTTCTGTGTGCCCTGATGGGAACTGAGCCTGCAAACTTAGTGTATTTGGTCTATGCTCCAACCAGCTGAGGCACCTGACCAGGGTACACATTCCTATTTTAGATTCAAGCAGTTCTGAATCTACACGCAGTTTCTCAAACACATAAGTGCTTTCTTACATCTCTTCAAGTGTCTGCATAAATATTGCTTTCTCAAGAAAATAAAAGTTTTCTTTGATCTCTATATAAATTCTGTCCTCCTACAGTTTCCTTCATAACTCTTACCATAATCTGTATTAATATTTTTCCCTTTCAAATAGGAAGGCTTGGGCACTTTTTCTCCTATGTTCTTACTGTACCTTAGACATAATATAAATACGATATAATGATTATAATCAATAATTATGTTTACACAAAATGACTAAAATTAATAATGATTATTACAATAATTATAATTTGTCTCTCCACCAGACTCTAAGCTCCTTTGAGGGCAAGAACTGAGGTTTTTCATCTTTGTAATGCTAACACTAACCGTTGTACTTTAAACATGATTTAAGTAAAATAAAGTTGAATTTTTAAAAACCAACCAAATAATCAAATGAATGGAGTTGACCTGATCTGAATGAGCTGGAGGTGTTCAACAATAGGTGTTACACTTAATTCAAATGTACATATCAAAATCTGTTTCAAAACCTATGTTACTCCTGATTACCCTCTTTACAGCCTTTCTCAACAGGTATCAGCATTTGAGTGGAACAATGCTGTGCTGTGCATGACTATTCTGAGTACTCTAGAACATTTAGTACTTAAACATTCCTGGACCTAATCTCACTAAATATTGGCGATGGTCACTATTCATTGTGACAGACCCCCCACGTATTTCCAAATGTCCCATCCCAAAAGGAAGGGGACAAGACTATCTTCCAGTTGAGAATGACTGCTTCAGAGAGAAAAGTTGATATACTGTCAAATGTCTCTTCAGCTTGAATAATCATTTCATCAGTGTTGACCGAGTCCTGTATTCATTAAATCTTCAGATTTCTAAGTATAAGAGTATATACAAAACTTTTAAAACAAAACAAAAAAGGATCAAAACAAATAGGGATACCTCTTAGCCACATCACTGGGTTTCTCTCCTGCTTTGTTGACAATATTACTGTCTGCTCCCATTTTAATTATCCACTGCAAACACTCTATGTGGCCTTGACCAGCAGCTGTAAAAATACACACAAAATAGTTATTAGTAGAAATTTTTCAAAATTTTTAATAGTACCATTAGAGTACTTTCATAAATATTGATGCTTGCAATAACAAATGAAAGTTGGGCACAAGTAATTTTCTCTGTATCATCTATCCATTCATTAGACAAACATTTAATCAAATATGTACTCATCTCATCCCCTACAGAGAACTTTACATACAGATATAAAAGTTAAGGCTCAAAGAGGTTATTTACTTAACATTACACAGCTAGTAAGTAATGGAGTTGAAAGTACGAAGTCTGTCCTGGAAATATCAGCCACGCAAACTTTTAATTACATTGACATTGGCTCAATACTTTTGGGACAGACCTCATTTGTGTACTTTTTACTAATCCTTACCCAGTGCTCATCTGCTATTTAAGTAGCTCCACATTAACCTTACATCACACCAGAATGGAAGTGCAATCTAGCCATAGAGACCCATACTGACTTTGAAAATCTTGTGCCATCTTACATTAATAGCTTATTCCTCTGACCCTCAAAAATCCAAATTTACATGCCCCCCACTGATTACCTAAACTGTTTACCACCTTTTTCTAAATCTTAGCCTCAAAACACATGTTCTCAATATTTCCACAACTATGTTTATGTGTCTTCTCACCTAATGCCCATTACTCAACTATTTGCTTACCTAACTTATCCATCCTTTAAGGTCCATCTCAAGACTTAGGGAAACTGGGGAAAAACTTAACAGACTTAAAAGATCGGAATTTAAGTTTACTAAACAATTCAACTGGAGGACGGAACAGAATTCAGCAGGGGGCTGGCACATACAGACCTGCACTAAATGTCTACAGAATTGATGAGTAAATGAAGAAAAAAATGAATGAAACCTCAGTTCTGTTCTTACCAGCTGTGTAACCTCAGTTACAATACCTGGTTCCACCCTGGCCGGGTGGCTCACTTAATACTAACAGGTTGCAAGTTTGATGCCCAATCAGGGCACACATCTATTGATAGGCTGAGATTCAACATGTACTCGAGGCAACTAATTGATGCTCCTCTCTCACATCCACATTTCTGTCCCTCTCCATCTCTTTCTCTCTCTCACTTTCCCTTTTTCTTACTCTAAAATCAATTTTAAGAAACAAGAATACCTTCAGACAAGGATTAAGAAAAAAAATGGTTCCTCTGGGCCTCAATTTCCTTATCTTTTACAGAGATAACTATTGCATGCATTGAGTTAGCCAAAAAGTTAATTTGGCCTTTTCATAAGATGGCTTTAGTAGTGCTTAGTTGTCTTTTACTTCATTTGAAACAGTGTTGTTCAATTGTATTGTGACAGGGGCATATTGGTGTGCATTTTTTTTAAGATTTTTTATTTATTATTTTCAGAGAGGGGAAGGAAGAGAGGCAGAGAAGGCAACAGAGACATCAGTGCATGGTTGCCTTTCACCTGCCTCCAACTACGGACCTGGCTGAGGACCTGGCTTGCAACTTGGTTATGTGCCCTGGCTGGGAATCAAACCAGTGACCTTTGGGTTCACAGGCTGGCACCTCATCCACTGTGCCGCCAGCCTGGGCTTCAGTGTGCATTTTTTTTTTTAAACATTAAAATTGGTGACTTTTTGTGTAGCCATTTTAATATTTTAGATGGAGTAAAATATATAAAATTTTAGGCATATTATGCTTTATTATTTCAAGAAAGTTAAAAAATGTCACTGAAACAAAACAAAGATTTATGCAATATGGAGAAGGTGCTGTGACTGACTGAACATGTCAAAAGTGGTTTGTGAAGTTTCATCTTGGAATTTCTCACTGAATATGGTCCACAGTCTGGTAGACCAGATGAAGTTGAAAGCAATCAAATTGAGACATTACTTAAGAAAAATCAACATTATACCACATGAAACATAGCCAATATACTCAAAATATTCAAATCAATAAAGTGATTGGTGAAAATAAAAATGTCTTTTAGTTTATAGAAAAAATATGGACTTTTTGGGCAACCCAATATTTTAACAACCAAATACTTTTTGCTATTTATTACATCCTGACTTATACAACTCTAGCTGTTCATGGTTTAAGTATGTAGCTCCTTAACAGTAAGGTCTGGATTCCATACTATGTCCATGGTGGGGCACACAGTTGGTGTTGAATATATATGTGCCTCTATAAAACAAATCAGAGTATAAACTGTTGGTATGGTTTTAGTACCTTAACAAGAATTCTCTACTCTAGAAATAACCCTACTTCACACAAAAAACAACATCTTTTTCTCTTTAATACTTACAAAATCGTATCTTATGAATCCAAAACAATGGTGAATTTTATAAGACAGAGTGAGTTTAACCCAACATTTCCATTTTATTACACAGGTAATATTTACAATGGGGAAGGGGGCTAAGTAATTTATCTATAATTAAATACAATAAAATAATTTTTTTTAAGATTTTATTTATTTTTAGAGACGGGAAAGAAGTGAGAAAGAGCATGAGAGGAACATCAATGTGTGGTTGTCTCTCCTGTGCTCCTAACTGGGGACCCTGCCACAACCCAGGCATGTGACCTGACTAGAAATCAAACCAGTGATCCGCACTCAATCCACTGAGCCTTACCAGCCAAGGCCAATAAAACAATTTTTATCCAAATTCCTTACTGCACATTGATTAGAATATGTTTGTTAATTTTATCAATATTTTATAAGAGAACAAGATACAATTATGCAATGGTTAGAAAATTTTAAGAAATGATTTTATATAATTATGGCTTAAACGTAAATGAAAGAAATCATAGTGGATTTAACAATAATTAAATGATTATTAATTTAATAATTTATTAAATAAAAGATTTAATAATCTTTTAAGTGATTAAAAGATAGGTGCTGCATCTTACTGAATCAAAATGAAAGAAAAAGCAGATTGACTGACTAAATGTGAATTAAATTATAAGGAAACATGAACTTTTATTTACCCAATTTGGGTATGATGCCAATATACAGGTATTCCTGATAAAAATGGTAATAAACATAAAAATGCCCCTTCCCCCTGCTGTAATCACTTATTATCCCTTCATCACACCATCTGATCCACTTCTGGCCCCAGAAGTCCTTAACAGACAGACTGGCAAGAGAAGGGATGAAAGGCAAACTGTTTTGGTTTCTCCTCACTTTCACCCTCTCGCCTTCTCACAATGGCTATATCCAGACACACTTATTTTCATCTCAGTTCAAGGGATGAAGAAATAAATGACTGAGAAAGGCTGAAAACCATCTGTTCATAAAACCTACTTTATTGTTCCCATAAAAACACATTATAAATATTATGAGCAAGCCTCTCTTTTGCTCTCATAAGTGACACCCCACATTAATATTGGGAATAAAAATTGGTTATACACAGGTTATAAAATTGGGGCTTTGTTTCAGGGCAACACATTTAAAAAAACACTAACTCTTAGCACATTTCCAGTCTCTGCTCCATGTATAAATACCATAGTAAAAAGCTTTAGTGCCTAGACAGCTAGCAGAAATCTATGGAACAAGATCCTGCAAGTATGGAGCAGTGTTTACCAAAGTGAAGACCTCTCTACGGTACAAGAGAAACCCCTTTACTTTCCCTTTTTCCTGTCCCAACTGCCCTTTCTCTTATAAAACTATTGGTATACACAGAGCTTAAGATTCTTAAGATTCATTATGAATTAAACAGACTTTAATGATTAAGCTAAAACCTAACCAACAAAATAATCTGTGATTGGTTGTCATTTATAAAATAACAGATGTTACTTATTGAAGTCCAATTCAAACACATGAAGACTTTTACAAGAATTGCCAGCCATTAGACTTTTTAAAAACAATGTCACAAATGAAGCAAAATAGACATTTCAAGTGCAGTAGGTTCAAGATTTGGGTTTTGATTTTACAAATAAAAGGAAGAATGGCAAGGATAAATCCTAGAGATATACTCCTGATGCTGAGTTGACAATGTGACCAAGTCTGATTTAAAAAAAAAAAAAAAAGAAACTGATTACTATTTTAGAATTTCACACAGGAGAAAGGTGAGTGCAGAAAAAAGCCACAGACATCTTGAAAATGTGTTCCTATCATATTAAGTGATATTTCTATGGAAGTAAAAACATTTTTGCACAGTGTAAGAAAATTCTGTTAGATCTTTTCAAGACATGTGGTTTCTGTTTTATCATGAATAGGTCATTTTTAGTCCAAAGAAAATATTAGTCCTTGATTAACTTCTCTAGCAATGAATTTCACATCTTAACCACATGACAATATCAAGAGAATTTCTATTGGAATTAGCCTCAAATGTCATAATGTGTGAATGCCTGACATAAATGGCATTTAATTCACATGTGAATTAAAAATTAAGCACTCTGTATACCATACATTTTCATGTGTTTCTGACATATATTTTTAAAATAGCACAATAGCAATTGGGTCAGAATTGAAAATTAAGCAGGAATCATAACTCACCTTTATGCATAGGAGTTGATCCATTATTATCACGTTCATTAATATTGATTACTCCATCTTCTATTAATTTTTTAAGCATTTCCAAATCACCCTTAAAGGCAGCCACATGACCTGGGAATGCTAAAGCTATGAATAAAAAAAATCCAGCATTTCAGTAAACACATGAGTTCATTCTTTTTTCTTGCCTTGAGCAATCATACATTTCAGATTTCAATATAAACTGATGTATGAGAATGTTATATTGGAATTAGTTCAGCTGATGTAATGACAAATAATAAAAAGAGAACCATAAAATAAGATTATTATTAATTGTGTAGCCCTTCTACCTTCTGGACCTCGAATATGCTAGGAGTAGTATTATACCAGAACTATTCTTAGTCATATTCACTTTCACCCATGGTCCACCATAAAATACAAGGAGATGGTCATTTTCAACCCTTTGCATGAAGACATCCTTGATCTTAAGTTTTATATTTGCACAAATCACTATTTCTCTGTTCACAAGTGAAGAAAACAAAATACAAAAAAAAAAAACAAATATATGTATGTATGCATATATATAAAAATACAAATACATATATATACATGTAAATATATGCATGTGTAAACGTAACCTGACCTAGTGCCTAGCACACAGTAAATACTTGATAAAATGTTTTTAATAACAACTACATATATTGAGCCCTTGCTGAATACCAGACACAGTTGTAAACATGTCCAAGGATCGCCTCATTTAACTCTCTTAACTCTGAGCTACAGCTATTCTCAGTTTTCAGGTATGGAAAGGAAAACAACCTAGAATAGCCAAAGACTTTTTTTTTTTTTAATGTATGGTTGCCTTTCACTTGCCTCCAGCTGGGGACCTGGCTGGAGATCTGGCTTGCAGTGGAGCATGTGCCCTGACTGGGAACCAAACCAGCAACCCTTGGATTTGTAGGCTGGTGTTTAATCCACTGAGCCACACCAGCCAGAGCACCAAAAACTATTTAAAAAGAACAAAGTTGGAAGTTTACACTACCTGATTCTAAGGTTTACTATAAAGCCACAATAATCAAGACAGTGTAGTACTGGTAAATAAAAAGATTTATCAATAAGACAGAACACAGAGGTCAGAAATAAGGTGACTTGTTTTTGACAAAGTTGCTGAAAATTTTCAACAGGGGAAGGAAGGCTTTCTAAAAATATGGTGCCAGAACAAGTGGCTATATATTTTCTTAATTAAAATCAATACTTCATTTCACTCAATACATAAAATTTAACCTAATACAGATTTTAAAATATGAATTAAAAGGCTAAACTATAAAACATCCAAAAAACATAGGAGAATATCTTACTGATCTTGGGATGGGCAAATATTTCACAAACAGGACACACAAACAATACCTGTAAAAAACTGATATATTGTACTTTAGTAATATTTACAATAAAACTTTCGCTCTTTGAAAGACACTACTAATAGGGAAGTTTCAGAGTAGGAGAAAATATCTGCAAATATGTATATCTGACAAAACAAAAAAAAAACTGTCAAAATTCAATAATTTTTATTGACAAGCAACCCAAAAAAAATATGGGCAAAAGAACTGAATGGCCACTTCATAAAGGACATAAAAGAATGGCCATATGAAAGATGCTCAATATCATTAGTCAGGAAAATGTAGATTAAAACTATAATAATATAACACTACCCATCCATTAGAATGGCTAAAGTAAAACAGATTGATGATATCAAATGTTGAGAATTCCATGGGACAAACAGAACTCTTATGCATATCTTGTGGGGATATAACCAACACAACTATTTTGGAAAGCAGTATGAAAACTTAGTGTTAAACATACACCTACCATATATCCCACTCAAATGTATTTACCAAGAAAAATGTAAACATATGTCTAAATAAATGTACAGAGCAGCTTTATTAATGGCCTCAAATTGGAAACAACTCAAATACTCATCAGCAGGTAAATTAATTAAAAAAACATTGTACATCCATACAGTGGATGTTCAACATCATTAGAAACCAAGAAAATGCAAATCTAAACACAAATTAAACCTTTTCATACCCAATTAATTGGCAAAAAAATTTTAAGACGGACAATATTGAATACTGCATTTCTAAATTCTTAGCAAGCATAGCTGATAAAAGTGTAATTTTCTACAACCACATTGAAGACTACAGCAATACCTATTTATACCGAAGATGGCCATATCCTACAAAGCAAAACCTAAAGTCGTTTCCCAAGTATTTACTAAGGCAGAACTCTTAACTCTTAGTCTTCAGAGAAGACAGGCAGTAACTCAAACATCCTCATTCAGTGCTGCCAGTGTACCAAAGATTAGCATTTTCTGTTTGGACTATGTATGAAAAAAGGTAAGGAAGCATTTCTTCAAAAAAATCTCTGTTCATTATATTAATCTATATACATTTCTGCCTGAATTATTTCATAGTGAAGACTAAAACCTGAATAAATATGGATAATGATATAGAACTATTTTTTAAAGATTTTACTTATGTTTAGAAAGAAGGGAAGGGAGAAAGAAAGAGAGAGAGAGAAAAAAGTATCAATGTGTGGTTGCCTCTTGTGCACCCCCAACCAGGGACCCAGCCAGCAACCCAGGCATGTGCCCTGACTGGGAATCAAACCGGCAACCCCCTGGTTTGCAGGCTGGTGCTCAATCCACTGAGCCACACCAACCAGGGCCGATATATAACATTTTAATATAACCTTTGGCTTACAACTTTTTCTTTTCCTTTACCATTTATTCTACATATTAAATGCTAAAACATTTCCAGTTTATTACTTACTTTCCTGATCTTTTGGATCATTTCTTTCACACTCAGCCCCCTGGATGAACTGTAAAATGTTCTGCTTATAGAACCTCTGGGCTAGGTCAAGTACATTTTCTCCATTATCATTGAATGCTTTTAAAGCTTGTGTTGCATTGTTCATTCTACTGAGTAGAAACTTAAAACAGTGAAGGTGGCCTTCCATGGCTGCTAAGTGAACTACAGGTGAGAGAGAGAGAAAAGAAAAAAGAATTTCATTTTTAAATTGACAATAAAATAATCTTAAAAAAAGATATATCACACTGGCTCTAATCCTCACAGGGAGATGACTATCCTGGCCCTATATAATACATACACTGAGCAAAGATAACAGATCTTTTTCCAGCCTAGCTTATCTTTCTAAGCCTCTAGCCATGCCAAAGCAATATTTATTATGACTGTAAAAAGGCCAGAGGAGGGTCACCAAACAACCAGCCCCAGAAAATTTTCTTGGAAAGTGAAATCCCAATTATGCAGCTTACCCTTACATGAGAAAATGCTTGCAATGTAAGATAAATAGATGATAAATTTTAATATTTTTCAAAAAAGGGGAAAGAACTAAACTGAGTCATTATGCAAATATGAAAGGTGCTTTTTCTTTTTTTTTACCACTATGTATTTTGTTACCCCAAGTGACTTTTTTGTCTCCATGGATAAAAAAAAAAAAACCTCAAAGGGAAAAGTTTTGCTTATGTGAAAGAGGTGAAACCAAAAATGACAAAAGCACTAAAAGCATCAAAATTGACAAATTCAAAACCTGTTTTGAGCAGTGAAAAAAACATCTTGATAGGGGCATTACATCAAATGAAGAATACTTTGAAGGTGGCTGAAGTTTAAACATGTAAGAATACATACACAATGTTTTTATAGACAAATTCCAGTTTTTGGTGGGTCCCCCTCACCCCACCTCATAAACTGATAAAACCAATTTGGAAAAATCAAAAGAAGCTAGACACAAAAGAATACCAATGTGCTATTTTATTCCATAGAGTTGAGAATAACATAAAAATACTGATTTTTATGTTAGAAGTTAGTGAAAGAGGACATGAAGGGAGACCATTCTATTTCTTGATTTGCCTAATGGTTACAGAGAAGTGTTCACTGTGAAAATTCAATGAGCTGTACATTTAAATTGTTCTGTATGCATGCTATAGTTCAATTTAAATTTTTTAAACTTATTTTTTATTCAAGTAAAGTTTCAGGTGTTCTTTATAGTGATTTGACATTTATGTACCTTATGATTACCACAAGAAGTCTGGTAGCCATTGTATAAAGTTACCACAATATTATTTACTACAAGTCCCTATTTACACATTACGTCCCTTATTTATTTTATAACTACAAGTTGGTAGCTGTTATTCTCCTTTACCTTTTCCACCCATATCCCTACCCTTCTACTCTGGCAAAATGAGTTTGTTCTCTGTATCTATGAGCCTGATTCTGTTTTGTTTGTTCATTTGTTTTGTGTTTTTAGATTCTACACACATATAAATGAAATCATATGGTATTTGTCTTTTTCTGATTTATCTCACTTAGCATAATACCCTCTAGGTCCATTCATGTTATCAAAAATACCAAGATTTCATTCTCTTTTTTTTTTTTGGTGCCTTAAAGGTGGAATTCATTCTTTTCAATGACTAATATTTCACTGTATATATGTACCACAGCCTCTTAACTTTTTTTTGAGTATACATTTTTAAATTTAATTTAATTATTGTTGTATTACATTCATCCCATTTGCTTTTTAACTTTTTTATTGAATTTAATGGGGTGACATTGGTTATTAAAATTATATAGGTTTCAAGTAAACAATTTTATAATACATCATCTGTATACCACAGGTTTGGGTTTTTTTATCCACTTGTCCTTTTTTTAAACAATTCTGTTTATTTATTTTTAGAGAGAGGGGAAGGGAGGGAAAAGTAGAAAACATTGATGTGAGAGAGTATCGGTTAGTCGCCCCTTGTAGGCACCCTAATTGGGAACCAAATCCACAACTCAGCATGTACCCTGACCAGGAATTGAACCAGCAACCTTGCTTTGTGGGATGATACCCAACCAACTGAACCACACTGGTCAGGACTACCCACATGTCTACTGATGAGCACTTGGGTTGCTTCCATATCTTAGCTACTGTAAATGATGCTGCAATGAGCATACAGATGCAATATATCTTCAAATCACTGTTTTTGTTTTCTATGGTAAATACCCAGAATTGAAGCTGCTGGGTCATAAAGCAGTTCCATTTTATATTTTCTGATGAACCTCCATACTGTTCTACATAGCAGTGCACCATTTACATTTCCACCAACAATGCATGAAGGTTCCCTTCTCTCCATATCCTCAACAACACTTGTTATTTGTTGACTTTTTGATAATAGCCATTCTATTAAATATGACATTATACCTTATTTCTCTGATGGTCGGTGACATTAAGCATCTGTTCATGTCTGCTGGTTTGTCTTCTTTGGAGAAATGTGTAGTTCATGTTTCTGCCCATTTTTTAATTGGATTGTTTTATTTTTTTTTATGTTGAATTATTTGAGATCATTATGCACTTTGAATATTAACCCCTTATCAGATACATCATTTCCAAATATCTTCTCCTGTTACGAGAACAGACTCAGGCGGAACACCACCTGAGATGAGGTAAAAAGTAGGCACTTTATTACATGCGCAGACCCAGAGGAGTCAGTCTCCAAATTCTGGGCCCCGAGCATGGATCTCCTCCCCCTTACATACTTTTGGGGAGTGGGCAGAGGCAGGGACAAATGGGGAGTAAAGAAAAGGGAGCAGGTGTGGGAAATACAGAAGCAAGGGGGCGGAGGCAGCACAAACGGGGAACAAAGAAGAGGGACCTGGCGTGGGAAAACAGAGCCTGCTCTAAGTTAACTCCCTTATCTATGGCTAAACCTCCTACACCCTGCTGAATTTTGTGTTACACTCCCATTCAGTAGGTTGTCTTCTCACTTTGTTAATGGTTTCCTTCACTAAGCAAAAGCTTTTTACTTAAATGTATTCTCATTTGCTTAGTTTTGCTTTTGTTCTTGGTGGGGGAGATATGTCCCCCCAAAATATTTTTAAGATCAATGTCAAAGAGTGTATTGCCTATGTTTTCTACAAGGAAGTTTTATGGTATTAGGTCTTACATTTAAGACTACTCCACTAAGCCCTGGCTGATGGCACAGTGAATAAGGCCTTGGCCTGCAAACCCAAAGGTTGCTGGTTCAATTTCCAGCCAGGGCACGTAACCAGGTTGCAAGCCAGGTCTCCAACCAGGTCCTTAGCTGGAGGCGGGTGAAAGGCAACCATACACTGATGTCTGTCTTACTCTCTGCTTCTCTCCCTTCCCTTCTCTCTGGAAATAATAAATAATCTTAAAAAAAAAAAAAAAAAAGACTACTCCACTAATAACAAACTATCAGAAAGAGAAATTAAGAAAATAATCCCATTTACAAGTAATAACTCAAGTATCATTTTTAGTAACCCTAACACCAGCATCATTGTGACCTTTCCCTCTTATTAATTTCTATAGCACTTCTTAGAAGAAGACAGGGTTTAGAGTACAGATCTTAACTGGCCAGTTGATTGCAGGCTAGACAACTGCAGTTGGTAAAATAACAAATACACTAGTGTCCATAATTTTTACTATTTTTTAAAAGATTTTATTCATTATTTTTAGAGAGAGGGGAAGGGAGGGAGGAAGAAAGGGAGAGAAACATCAATGAATGGTTGCCTTTCACCTGTCTCCAGCTGGAGACCTGGTTGGAGACCTCAACCTGGATATGTACCCTGACTGAATCGAACCAGCAACCCTTGTGTTCACAAGCCGGTGGTCAATCCACTGAGCCACACCAGCCAGGGCCATATACTATTTTTTTTTAAGAAGCTTGTGGGACAGAAATGTATGAAGTTAAAAATAATAACACTAGCCCTGGCTGGTGTGGCTCAGTGGATTGAGCACCAGCCTGCAAACCAAAGGGTTGCTGGTTCAATTCCCAGTCAGGGCACATGCCTGGGTTGTGGGCCAGGTCACCAGCTGCGGGCAAGAGAGAGGCAACCACACATAGATGTTTCTTTCCCTCTCTCTCCCTTCCCCTCTCACAGTAAATAAATAAATAAAATCTAAAAAGAATAATAATAACACAAAACAGTAAATGAAGGAAACAGCTGGCTAAAAAAAATCTGGAGACCCAAGATGGCAGAAAAGTAAGTGGACGCTACACTAGCCTTCTACCAGGACCAGTTTGGAATTACAACTAAATTGTAGAGAATTTATCCTGAATAACCAACTGAATCCTAGCTAGAAAGAAGCCTTATAACCAAGGATAAACAGAAGAAACCACTTCACCACAAGACTGATAGGGAGTGTGGAAGAGGCATGAGAGGGTTGACTGGGCTCCCACAAGCAGCAGTGGAAGTTCTAGAGGGATATTTCAGTAGCCAGGTGGGGTTGTCCCTAAAAAGTGTGGGGTCTAAGCCCCAGCTGGGCTCCCCAGCCTATAGCACCAGAGCTGGAAAGAAACCCAGATAATGACATCCAGCTGTGAAAAGCAGCAGGGTTTCTGTTTGCCAGGGAGATATGGCTGGAGATGCAGAGAGCCTCTTAAGGGTCAATGCACAAAATTTTGTTTGCTGACACTTACCCTGCAAGGAAGGGCAGAGTGGGCTAGAGACACCTGAGGAGAGATGGGGTTAGTGGTCTGGGGAGAGGACTAGAGGAACAGCCACCAGGATCTCTGTGCTAAGTCATTCCCCATACTGAAGGAGCCCCCTTTCTCAGGCAGAGCACTCCCCTCCAAGTGGCATAAGTCTGAAGGGGAGCAATAGCTCCACCCACAGGAATTACTCTGCCCCATCCTGTGGTGCTTAAGCCTGTTTGCTGATTACAGCTTGGGGCTACATCACTGATTAGTTTAACTAAGGTAGGGTGGGAGATAGGTGGCATTGGGGGTTGAAATACAAAGAAGCAGACAAAATGAGAAGACAAAGAAATAGACCTCAAATGAAAGAACAAGAAAATTCTCCAGAACTAGATGAAATAGAGGCAAGCAATTTATCAGAAGGATTTTAGAGCGATGATTATAAGAATACTTGACAGCTTTAAAAAAGATACAGAACTGTAAAAAAAAGGATAGTCAGAAATTAAGTATGCGATATCTGAAATATCCTAAGTAAATAATATACTAGAAGGAATAAAGAGTAATTTAAATGAAGCAAAGGATCGAATCAGTGATTTGGAAGAAAAGGTAGGAAAAAACACTCAAGCAGAACAGCAGAAAGAAAAGAAAATCACAAATAATGAGGAGAGCTTCAGAAACATTTTGGACAACATGAAGCATGACAACATCTGCATTATGGAAATACCAGTAAGGGAGCAAGAAAGGAATCAAGAACCTGAAAAAATAATGACTGAAAACTTCCTGAATCTGCAGAAGGAAAAAGACACACAAGTCCAGAAAGCTCAGAGAGTCCCAAACAAGCTGGAATCAAGGAGCTCTACAGCAAGACACAGCATAATTACAATGTCAAGGCTAAAAGACAAGGACAGAATCCTAAAAACTACAAGAGAAAAGCAGGTAGTTACATACAAGGGAGCACCAATTAGACCATCAACTGATTTCTCAAAATAAACATATCAAGCCAGAAGAGACTGGCATGGAATATTCAAGTTGATGAAAAAAATAACCTACAGCCAAGGCTGCTTTACCCAGCAAGGCTACATTTAAAATCTAAGGAGAAATAAGGAGCTTTCCAAATATATACATATATTTGCTGTGTCCAAGAAAACTGTCTCAGATAAAAAGATACATACAGACTAAAAGTAAAAGGATAGGAAAAGATATTTCATGCAAATTGAAAGGGGAAAAAAAGCTGCAGTAGCAGTCCTTATATCCAACAAAATAGACTTTAAAACCAAGGCTATGGTAAGAAACAAAGAATAACACTATGTAATGATAAAGGGAACAATCCAACAAGAGGATATAACCCTAGTAAACATTTATAACCCAACACAAAAGCACCTAAATATGCAAAGCAAATTTTGATGGATATAAAGAAATTTACAGAAAATACATAGTTGGGTATTTTAACACCCCATTGACTTCAGTGGATAGGATTTCCAGAAAGAAAATCAACAAGGAGACAGTGGCCTTAAACAACACACTAGATCAAGTGGACTTAATTGATATCTTCAGAGCATTTCACCCCAAAGAAGCAGATTATGCATACTTTTCAAGTGTACATGAAATGTTTTCTAGGATTAACCACATGTTAGGACACAAACAAGTTTTACTAAATTTAAGAAGATTGAGATTATATCAAGCATCATCTCTGACCACAATGCTATGAAACTGAAAATCAATCACAAGAACATTGAAAAACATGCAAATAAATGGAAGCTAAATAACATGTTATTAAACCATGAATGGGTCAACTATGATATCAAGGAAGAGATCAAAAATACCTTGAAACAAACAAAAATGAGGACACAAAAATCCAAAATCTGTGAGACAGAAGGAAAGCAATCCTAAGAGGGAAATTCACAGCATTACAGGCCTATCTCAGAAAAAAAAAAAGGGGAAAGCTCAAATAAACAATCTAATGTCGCACTTTAAAGGAACTTCAAAAAGAACAACAAACAAAGCCCAAAGTGAGTGGAAGGAAGAAAATAATAAAGATCAGAGCAGAAATAAACAAAACAGAGATTTTAAAAAATACAGAAGACTGATAGATCCAAGATCTGGGCCTCTGAAAAGATAAGCAAGACTGACAAATCTTTAATCTGGAACATCAAGAAAAAGAGAGAGAGGACCAAATAAATGAATCAGAAATGAAAGAGGAGAAATAACAACCGACACCAAAGAAATACAAATGATTGTGAGGAAATATCAAGGCCCATCAAGAAAAAGTGAGAGAGGACGATATAAATAAAATCAGAAATGAAAGAGGAGAAATAACAACTGACACCAAAGAAATACAAATGATTGTAAGAAAGTATTATGAGCAACTACATGCCAACAAGCTGGACAACCTGGATGAAATGAGTAAGTTCCTAGAAACATAGACGTTTCCAAAACAAAATAAGGAAGAATCAGAGAATCTGAATAGACACTATACCTAGTGAAATTAAAGCAATAATCAGAGATCTCCAAAAAACAAAATCCTTTGATTGAATGGCTTCTTGGGTGAATTTCACCGAACATTCTGAGAATTGACACCTCTTCTTCTCAAACTATTTCATACAATTCAAGAGGAGGGAAGGCTCCCAAACTCATTTTATGAGGCTGGCACTATCCTAAGTCCAAACCAGATAAAACACTACTAAAAAAGAAAATTATAGGCCAATATCTCTGGTGAACATACATGCTAAAATCCTCAACATAATATTAGCAAACTGAGCACAGCAATGCATGAAAAAGATCATAATCTATGATCAAGTGGGATTTATTTTGGGAATGTAAGGTTGGCACATTTGCAAATCAATATATGTGATTCACCACATACACAAAATGTAGGATAAAAACCACATGATCATATCAGTAGATGCAGAAAAAGCATTTGATAAAAATCCAGCACCCATTTATGATAAAAACTCTCAGCAAAATGAGAATACAGGGAACATACTTAAGCATAATTAAAGCCATATATGACAAACCCACTGCCAGCATCATACTCAATAAGCAAGAACTACATGCATTTCCCTTAAGATGGTAACAACACAGGGATATCCACTATCATCTCTCCTATTCAACATAATACTGGCAGTACTAGCCAGAGCAATCAGACAAGGAGAAGAAATAAAAGGCATCCAAATTGGGAAGAAAGAAGTAAAACTGTCTTTATTTGCAGATGACTAATACTGTACACAGAAAACTCCAAATACTCCATCAAGAAACAGTTAGAATTGATAAATGAATTTGGCAATTTAGCAGGATACAAAGTTAAGATCTAGAAATCAGTTGCATTTTTATAAAAAATAAAAATTAAAAAAAGATTTTATTTATTTTTAGAGAGAGGGAGAGAAACAGTGAAGTGAGAGAGGTGCATTGATTGGTTGCCTCTCACATGACCCGAGCTGGGGAGTTGGCCTGAAACCCAGGTAAGTGCCCTGACCAGGAATCAAAGCAGCAACACTTTGGTTTGCAGGCCAATGCTCAATCCACTGAGCTAGACCAGCCATGGCTCAGTTGCCTTTTATATGCCAATAATGAACTAACTAACAGAAAGGGAAATTAAGAAAATAATCCTATTTGCAATTGCTTCAAAAATAATAAAATACCTAGGAATAAACCTATCACAGATGTAAAAGACCTATACTCCAAAGATTACAAGACACTGAAACAAGAAATTGAAGAAGATAAAAAGTAAGTGGAAGCACATACTATGTTCATGGATAGGAAGAAATAGCATCATTAAAATGCCCATACCACACAAAGTAATCTATGGATTCAACACAATTCCTATCAAGATTCCAATGGCGCATTTCACAGAACTAGAACAAATATTTCAAAAATTTATGTGGAACCACTAAAGGCCCCATCCAAAGTTGGAGGACATGGATAACAGTGTAGTGATTATGAGGAGAAGTGGGTATAAGGGGACTAAACGGTAATAGAAAAAAATACGATTAAAATAAACCAAAGTTTATTTTTGTCAATTTTTCTTTTGCAGATATAGCTACAAAAGCCAATCACATGACAGGTACACAATACAGGGGTAATACAAGATTTAAAAAATGTTAACAGCATGACTCATGGACATGACCTAAGGGGAGCACTACTGGAGGAATGGGGTACTGGGTGGAGGGAAAAATAGAGGGGGAAATTGTGACAACTGCAACAGCAAAATAAATAAAATATATTAATTAAAAACTTAAAAGTTAAAAATTTTTTAAAATGTTAACATATTTACTACTTGAGTTTTGTAAGGGACTATGAAAATGATGACAAATTAAAAATTTTTTTTAAATAATCACTATTTTAAAAGCTTATATTAATGAAAAACTAAAATATTTGCTCCTGTGCATACCTGGAAGGTTTCCATTATGGTCCACATCTTCTATGCCACATCCCCATTTAAGTAGAAGTTGCAAACAGCCAAGCCGTCCATGAAAAGCCGCATAATGTACAGGTTTCCATTCTCTCACATCAGTTATGCTGGGATCCTAGAGGTAACATTCACAAAAACTAAGTTTCTTTTCAGTTTGTAGAGGAAACACTAAGTCTAGCAGTTTAACTCTGCAAATGAGAATGGTACGCTCTTCCTAAAATTATAAAGCAAACACTAAATATAAAAGAAAAATTTAATGAAACCACTGATTTGAACACACAAGCTAATAACATACTTTTAAAAGAATATAACTAGTCAAATAAAAAGTTTTTAAAAGAGAACTTTAAATCCCTGGCTGGGAAGTTCAGTTGGTGAGAGCATCAACCTGACTATGTCAAGGTTGCAGGTTCCATCCCCAGTAAGGGCACTTGCAAGAATCAATCAATAAATGCATTAAATAAGTGGAACAATAAATCAATGTCTCTCTCTCTCTCCTTCTTTCTCCCTCCCCTCTCCTTTCCTCTCTCTCTAAAATCAATTTTAAAAAAAGGAACTTTACTAGTCATTTTACTGGTCACAGGTTATTGAATAATAAGATAACAGGAATGGATTCAAATGTTCAAACCATATCTTTGAGAGCATAAAGAAAGAGTTAATGAAGAAAATACTAAGATTTCACTTTAGCCCTGGCTGGTGGCACAGTGGATAAGGCACTAGCCTGTGAACCCAAACATCACTGGTTTGGTTCCCAGCCAGGGCACATAACCAGGTTGCAAGCCAGGTCTCCAGCCAGGTCCCCAGCCACAGGTAGGTGAAAAGCAACCATACATGGATGTTTCTCTCCCTTTCTTCCTCCCTCCTTGCCCTTTTCTCCAAAAATAATGAATAAAATCTTTAAAAAGAAAGAAAGAAAATACTAAGATTTCACTTTATAAAAAACACCAACTCTTCAATATAGGTAATTCTTTTAAGAAGTTATTTTTTACAACCACAAGTAATATTAAAAATATAATAAAATTTCTGGAGATATAAATCATTTTATAAATTATTATATGAAATCAGAGTTACATGCAGAAATTCAGAAATATTTACCATAACTGGTTAACATATGTTTGGAAGCTTCAGAATACTCCCAGTTAAAATCTGAACTGTCATGAAGAACTCATAGCATCTGAAATAGTGTACACTACTAAACTGGGTGGGTTTTTTAAAAAGATGTATCTAAATTATTACTTCCATGTTTAAAGATAGAAAAGTTAGAAAGCTCAAATTATTCCCCTAAAGAGCCCTGGCCGGTGTGGCTCAGTTAGCTGGAAAGTCCTCCCATAGACAGAAGGGTCCTGGGTTTGATTCCTGTTCAGGGCACATACCCAGGTTGCCCCATGTGGGCACATATGATAAGGCAATCAATCAATCAATGTTTCTTTCTCTCTCCCCTTCTCTCTCAAAAAAGCAATGAAAAAAATATCCTTGGATGATGATTAAAAAGTTACTTCCCTAAAGTAATTAAGAGTATAGGTAACTCCTGTATAACAAAGTTGTCAGGTTTCTAAAAAATGCCAGCTTGAGAAAATTCATGTTTTACGAAACAAAGAACTAATACCAAAAAAGGAGTTAGGTTCCAAAATTTTTTTAAACATACTATATTTTTATAATTAAGAGAAATATATTAAAGTGATTTTCACCAAAAGTATATTAATATATATTAGTATAATATATTAAATAATGCTTTCTTCATCATCACTACTAGGCACCATTAAGTAAGGGTGTTTTCTTTTTGAGAAGGTATCTTCATCCTCTTAACTTTCTTCAGCATTATCTTGACTCTGAGCCTGTACTTTTTGCAAAAAATTTGTTATTTTAAGCCCTGGCTGGTGGCACAGTGGATAAGGCGCCAGCCTATGAACCCAAAGGTCGCTGGTTCGATTACCCAGCCAGGGCATGTAACCAGGTGGCAAGCCAGGTCTCCAGCCAGGTCTGTGGCTGGAGGCAGGTGAAAAGCAACCATACATTGATATCTCTCTTCCTCTCTGCCTCTCTCCCTTCCCCTCTCTCTAGAAATAATAAACAAAATCTTAAAAAGAAAAAATTGTTTAAAAAATGTTATTTTTTAGATTGCTTGCTTTTAGCTGAGAAATCTTTATAAATTTCATTAATTTCAAATGAGATATCTTTTCTCTTAAAAGCTCTTATTACGTTCCATGTTGTTCAGGGATTTCTCTAATCCTTAAACTGTGTTCAAGTGAAACCATGTTCTAGGATGCCATGGTGTACGAAAATTTTCCCCAATTCTCAAACAGTGTTATAGAAGTGCCATGTTATACAGGGGTTACCTGTATTTAAAAAGCCAGGAAAAGATCTATATGATTATACATTCTCACATATTAACAAGAATCCCTCACCACTCCACTCCGGAGCATTATCTGTAAAGTGAAAGAATGTCCGTGTGTAGCAGCAAGGTGTACAGGAGTGCATCCACGATCATCTTGAACTGCCAGATTTGTTCCATTCATTATAAGAGCCTAAAAACAGAGAAATAAGAATGAGTTTTTATGAATGTAAATGTTAAACATAAATGCAGATGCAGATTACTTAGAGGCAAGCAGTTTCTAAACCTAGCTAAATTACTATATATGTTTTTACGTATGTGCCATAGGCAAAGTGTGAGAAGTTCTTAGCTAATCCAAAGAAAATGTGTGAGATCCTTTTTAACATTGCCTAGGAAACATTCATTAATACCTGAATTCGCATTCTAACCTCAGCGTGCATATACAATTCATAAGGCACACTTTTCTCGAGCACTGATTAATAACCACTAAGTTAAATACTTTAACACTAAGTTAATAAAACTGAATTTAAACTTACAGTATTTCAAAAGCACGATCTTTTATTAACTGGGTTTTGAATACAATAAAAGGATTTCATTATTAAAGTAACTAGTTCTTAGCTCCAAATCAAACTTCTAACTTGCTTTTGAGAATATTCCATCTGAATTTATACGTGGCACAGTTTTTGTGTATGGGTTATATCATATACACAGAATATTCCTTTATATAACGTACAAAGTAATTGCTGATGGGAGTCACTGGTTCGATTCCCCATCAGGACACATATCCAAATTGCAAGCCAGGTCTCCAGCCAGGTCCCCAGCTGGAGGCAGGTGAAAGGCAACCATGCATTGATGTTTCTCTCTCTCTTTCTTCCTCCCTCCCTTCCCCTGTCTCTAAAAATAATAAAAATCTTTTCTAAAAATTAATGTTTTTTTAGTTTTTTTCTCCCCCAGCCTTTTTTCTTTTTTAACTAGCTCCTATTTACCAGTATCTTAGAAAGTTTAATTGGTCATAACTCCTATCAAAAGTTTTAAAAAGAATAACCTCCATGATTTTGTCTAAATTACATTAACAAACTAGTTAAATCATCACAAATCATATATTGAGTGCTTACCATGTTTTAAAAGTCACTACAAAGAATATGAAGGCATATTGACTCAGGGAATTAGCACTTATGTAGAGACAAAGATAACTATACAAAGCTATCCTTGATAATCAAGAACTAAAAAATATAGTACAAAAAAAGCGCCACATCAGCTCTGAGAACGAAGAGGTCACTTGGAGGAAAAGAAGGTTAATGAAGGCAGAGAGAATAGCTTGAACTACTGCCTAGAGGAAGGAATGAATCAAGTAAAGCTTCATTTGACCCTGAAATCTCCTAAAGTTATCATTTCCACTTTCTAATTCTCAAGTTATTACCTCAACCTCAAATCCACCTGCAAACTGAGTATCACCCCCACCACTACATAGAAATACAGCCAGCTCCCCAAATAGTGAACTCTTAAGTTAAGATGCACTTCCTTAAGCTTTATTCCCCTTAGTTTTATCCTGTCAGTGATACTCTGCCTAACTCTCAAACTTCTTCCTTCACTAAAGGATCCTGGCTCTATGTCTAGGACTTCCTCCTCTGAATTCCTTACTTTTTTCCCTCCGCTTCCTTCCATCCCTACATTTCTTCAACATCTGAGCCTCAATACGCTCTTCTTTATGCTTTATTACCTGAAATGTTTGTCTCCGGCCCCCTTTTCAACTGCCTGCACCTTCTGTACCTGAATGACCTACAGGCACCTCAAATTCAAAATGTGCTAAATTGAACTCAACCTCTCTCCTCCCAAATCTCACCAGCCTTTCAGTTATCCTATCTATAGTTTCATAATTAGCTGTCATTCTGACTCAAACTTTAAACTCTCACTATACCCTGTCAATGATTACTCTGGAAAATGTCAAATCATTCTTCTCTCTTTCCCACTGCCATCACCTCATTTCACCCTCTATGGTTAGTGAGTACACCAAAAATCTCTAACTGGTCTTCTTGCTTCCAAATTCTCCTCATCCTAGGTAATCCTGGATACATTTCATAAGAATAATTTCCTGAAATACTGCTTTCACTACTTCACTCTACTGCTAATGTCCATGTGCATGTGTAGGAATGTGTATGTATATCTATATACGTAGTATTTATATAAAACCTCTTTCCTATACAAATGAAACTGAAATCTTTATAGTACTTCTCATTTTACAAATCTAGCTTATCCAAAGTTAGTCCATAATAGAACAAACCATCTATACTCAAAATTATATAAGAGTAATACATCCCATGAACACACCTCATTTTTCCAATTTAGGGACTTCACATAGGATTACAACAGAGAGATTAAGAGGACAAAGATTAGGTTCAAATCCTTGCTTTGTCACTTACTTAGCAAGGCACTTAACTCTCTGAATCTGTTTCCTAATCTAAAAAGAGAGGTGAGGACTCATAAGATTGTTGTGTTAAATGAGGTGAGGCATGGGAAACTGTGACTGGCACATTAAAAAATGTGCAATAAATGTTAATCATTATTACTATTTGCTCCTGACATATTTCCTACTTATGCTTTTTTACTACTTACCTCTTTGAAATCAACTAATTCTTTCAGGCTTAGCTGAACCTTTCTTTCCTTCATTTATGATTCTTCTATCTCCAGCTAAATTTTGTAATTTTTCTCATCTATATTTTTCATTGAACCTTAATCATAAACTGTTCTTTGTATGGTTTTGCAACTCATTGAGTAGAACTCCTGTCATTCCAAACAGAATCTCAGACTTCTTACAGAGAGGGACCGTTTGCTTACACAATTTTGTCTCTTCCAAATTCCAGTCTATTTCAGAACACTGATTAAATCCAGTTAGTCTAAAATAAATTAGATCCTGCCACATATTAATCTGTTATTCTTGCCAGGAAACACATTAAATAAGTAATTTTAGACATAGCAAGCGATAAAGGAGATAATCTGTGCATAACTGTGGCAGTCCTTAAAACAACCCAAATGTATAAAACTATTTCAAAGATAGAAAAGTCTCTTGTAGCCCTGACTGGTGGCTCAGCAGATAGGCACCGCCCTGCGAACCCAAAGGTCGCTGGTTCAATTCCCAACCAGGGCACATACCCAGGTTGTAAGCCATATCTCCAGGTTCGCAGCTGGAGGCAGGTGAAAGATAACCATACACTGATGTTTCTCTCCCTTTCTTCCTCCATCCCTGCCTCTCTCTCTAAAAATAATAAATAAAATCTTTTTCAAAAAAAGTCTCTTGTCTTATAATTTGTTTAAGTGGATAGTTGATAACAAAATATCTAAGACAAAGAACACAGTAAGCTCTTATTTAGAACATACTGGGTTGGTGAAAAAGTCCATTTCGTTTTTCCATAAAATAAAGACACATTTTTCATTTTCACCAGTAACTTTCTTGATTTGGATATTTTGAGTCTGTCAGCTACCTCCCACTATTGGCTTCTCGTGGGTAGAGACCAGGGGTGCTGCTAAGCATCTTCCAATGCATAAAACAGCCCCGCAGCAAAGAATGATTTGACTAAAATGTCAATAGTACCAAGAAACTTCACAAACCACTTTTGACACGTTCAATCTGTCATAGCACCACCTCCATACATTGCATAGTTTTGTTTTGCATCTCAGTAGTTTTTATCTTTCTTGAAATAACACACTGAGAATGTTGTGTATTTTCTTTCATCTTCAATGTTAAAATGGCTGCACAAAAATTCACCCATTTTGATGTTTTTTTAAAATGCACAGACATGACAGCTGTCATGATGCAATCCAAGAAAATTGTTTTGAATGAAGTTAAAGACAACTAAGCACTACTAGAGCCATTGTACAGAAAAGAAATAGAGGACTTTCTGGCCAACCTAATAGAAGTGTGATTGCAGCGGGGTATTAGGGGCTAAATGCTAATGAAAAAAATATAGTAAAATTATTCTAAAAAATAATAAATTTGCAATAAAGTCAGGAAAGAGGTGACAGATGAGGAAAGAGGGAGTTGGGACTGATGCCAGCTTGAGAGAGAAGTTTTAGTTGGATAACTGGGAGAACATTGAAAACGCAAATTGTAAGAAAAGGTGAGAGAGAATTAGCAGGTGGATTGTGAGAAAGAAGAGGCAGCAGTGGGCAATCTGGTGGAGGGATGAGACCAGGAACTGGATGGAAGCCCAGAAAAGCTACTTAGTGAAAAGTGGAGTGTTCTAGGCAGCTGAAGTTCCCATGGGCATCTTGCAACAACTGGAATTTATAAACATAACCTCTAAGATAAAGATTCCTTATAGGGTTTTCTAACATGCCTAATAGAATCTCCCAAAATATTTTTAAAATAATAATTATTTTAACATAACCTTGGATCTCTCCTTTATAGTTACATGAAGTGCATGTGTTAATAATCTCCAGGTTGGTATAAAACTACCATGGACTTTTTTTTTTTTAAGAAATTATTCTAGGTCTCTGGGGGGAAAATAAATAAAAGCATTTACTGATGAATCAGCTATAGTTATTTCCCCAAAAAGAAATCTGTTTGGTTGGACCAAAATGACACCTCACTCTTATATTCTGTTGCTGGATCCTAAACAGGACTTTTATGTTTTAAATTCCTTCAACTATGCTCTCAATTTAGCCCCTAAGCCTGTGCCTTTTCTTTTTTCCTCTCCAGGCAATAGTCATTCCCCACATCACCACACTTTTCTCTCTTGCATTTCCAGGCAACTAAACTCTCCCTCCAACATTTTTTGGTGCATATTTTACTTTCCTTTGAAGTGCGTGTTCCAAACCAGCGTTAAAGCCTAGGGTCAGGATTCCTTGCATTCTAAACAGCACAGAGGACATAAACATACTTAGCCTTCACCCTGATCGGATTGTCTCCCTTTACACCAGCCCAGATTTGATGGAAAAGGAACTGGGTCCTATCTCCTCAACAAGGTGGAAATTTGATGGTCAGTCCTGCAAAAGTATGGGAGGTCAGGGCAGATAGTACATCTGCTGGCTTCTTAGGGTATGAGCAACATAGGGTATAACATGGCAGTTGTTACATAGGCTCAAGGGCCAGTCTGAATTTAAGTACAGCTTTACCACCCCTTAGCTGTGTGACCTTCGGCAAGTTCCTCAGCCTCTCTATGCCTCAGTTTTTTCATTTAGAAAATGGAGATCCTAATAATCCTTACCCCAAAGAGTTGTTATGAGGAGCATGATGTGTAAGAGTTAGCAATTATCATGATTCTTATCCCCAGACTGGTGATTTGAAGCTTTTTGAAGAAGGAAAGGAAGTATCTAACTTCAGATTATTAGGACTTGATTAAAGAGAATGTCTAATCTAGCCAAGAAAAATTATTTAAGATAAAATGACTTTTGAGCCCTGGCTGGTGGCTGAGTAGATGGGTGCCAGCCTGTAAACCCAAAGGTTACTGGTTCAACTCCCAGCCAGGGCACATAACCAGATTGCAAGCCAGGTCTCCAGCCAGGTCCATAGGTAGAGGCAGGTGACAGGCAACCATACATTGATGTCTCTTCCTCTCTGCCTCTCTCCCTTCCCATCTCTCTAAAAATAATAAATAAAATCAATAAAAATCTTAAAAAAAAAAAAATGGACTTTTTGGCCAACCCAGTAAATCTGTAGTATCAAATTATTAGAATAAAAGCAATAGCTTAATAGAAGTATGCTGAAATAATTAAACTTATTGAAGTTTTAAAAAGTAAAGTTATTACCTGCATACAAGCATCCTGACCCCTGATTGCAGCTATGTGAGCTGCTGTCCAGCCTCTTGTAGTTGCTAGTGTAATATCAGCTCCATGCCAGAGAAGCCAATGAAGACACTAAATGATGACAGAAAATAATCATGTTAACAAGTGATAAGGTAGATGTTTTAAACATTTTTATATATTCTAAATTTATTCTTTTATCATGAAATACTATATCCAGAGAAGCCTCATAAGTGAGTGAGGGAGCTAGGTATAAGAAATACAAAAGCACGGGCACAATGATGATAACCAACATTTGGTCTATTTTTTAAAGAATTTTATTTATTTATTTTTTAGATAAAGGGGAAGGGAGAAAGAGGCGAGAGAAACATCTATGTATACAAGAAACATCAATCAGTTGCCTCTCACATGCCCCTAGCCAGAGACCTGGCCTGCAACCCAGCCAAGTGCCCAGACTGGTAATTGAACCAGCAACGTTTTGGCCTACAGTATGATACCTAACCTACTAAGTTATGCTAGTCAGGACTTGGCCTTACTGTTGGGTAAATAATAAGAGCAGTGGGAATATGACAAACTGAAGACAATATTCTTTATCAACAAGGTGCAGATACTACTCAATTCTAGCTAGTCACTGCTGTGAGTAAAATGTTACTCCAAATCTAATGTTTGACCAATGCTGTACAAGTCAGACAAAACACTGAGATCCAAATTCTCTCCTAGGCTCCTAGTTTGCAACCTCTGCCCTAGATTTTTTTAAATGGGTCCAGAAGCTTCTATATCAAAGCAAACTTTATTATTCTAATGATACTCTCTAAGACACAGTAATTTAAAAAAAAAGAAAAAAAAGGACAATGGAATTGGGTGGGAATCAAATGCATCTTCATTTAAGGTTTTTAAAAATTACTCTAAGTTTCATTATAATAAGAGTATTTAGAGTCTGTGCCATATATAGCATTACTGTTTTTGTTTTTTAGTATTCCTATTTTTATATGTTCGAGTTTGTAGATTCTACCTTTAAGAGGTTTCTTTTAAAAATTTATTATATCAGAGTTTTGGCCAAGATGGAGGCCTAGGTAGACATGCTGCATCTCCCTCACAACTAAGAAGGAATTTACATCTACCTCAAAACTCAACAAAAATAACGCAGACATTTTAGAAAACTGAACTACTAGGGAGTGCAACAAATGAAGAAATAAAGAAATACTCAGCCAGACCAGTAGGAGGGGTGAAGCCAAGGAAGAGACTGGCAGCAGTGGAACAGGAGGTGAGGCTGCAGAGAAAAGCGCAGTCATACATTTAGACCTGAGAAGCCATGCCAGGGTCAGACCACGCAGCCCATGGTTCTACCACTGAGAAAAACACAGCCAGCAGCTGCAGCAGCAGCATGGGGACTGAAGTCAAGGTGAAAGTACAGTCATGCATTTAAACCTGAAAAGCAATCCCGGACCCAGACCAGACCACATGGCCCATGGTTCCAATGCCAGAAAAAATAGAGCCAGCAGCTGTGGCAGCAGCACGGGGACAGAGACTGTGGCAAAAAGCACGGTTATACTTTTAAACTTGGGAAGCGATCCCAGCCCTTCAGCTCATGGTTCTGGTGCTGGAAAAAAAACAGCAAGCCACATTGCTTCTGAATGTGAAAACCGGTGGGGTTTGAAGGGAAGGAAGAAGCTGCCAGTCTCAACAGGCAAGAGGCCTTGTTTCTTCTAGGACCCCTCCCCCACATACAGTGCCACAGCATGGTGATGAAACAGGTGCAACAGCTATACCTAAGACACAGAGGCAAACAGAAAGCTGTCAAGAGGAGGAGACAGAAGAGGCCCAAAAGAGGAGGCAGATCAAGATTCCAGTGGGGAAACTAAACGACGAAGAGATAGCCAACCTAAGAAACAAGGAGCTATCCAGCCTAACAGGTGCAGAGTTCAAAACGCTGCGCTGGTGATTAAGATGCTTACAGACTTGAAAGATATGCTTGAGTACAGCAAACACTGAAGGGAAGAAGTGAAGGCTATGCTAAGTGAAATTAAGGAAAATCCACACAAAACCAATGGTGAAGGGAAGAAAAATAGGGTTGAAATCAAAGATTTGGAACATAAGGAAGAAATATAAACAATCAACCAGTCCAGAATGAGAAAACAAGACTTGAAAAAAATGAGATGCTTAGAAACCTCTGGGATGACTTTAAACATACCAACATCCGAATCATAGGGGTACCAGAAGGAGAAGAGAAAGATCAAGAAATTTAAAACTTGTGTGAAAAAATAATGAAGGAAAACTTTCCTAATTTGGTGAAGGAAATAGACAAGTCCAGGAAACACAGAGTCCTAAGCAAGCTAGAACCAAGGAGGACCATACCAAGATATATCATAATTAAAATGCTAAAGGTTAAAGATAAAGAAGCATAAAATCAGCAAGAGAAAAGAAGAAAGTTACCTACAAAGGTGTACCTATAAGACAATCAGCTGATTTCTCAAAAGAAACTTTGAAGGCAAGAAGGAATTGTCAAGAAGTATTCAAAGTGATGAAAAGCAAGGACCTACAACCTATATTCTCTATCCAGCAAAGCTATCATTTAGGATGGAAGAGCAGATAAAAGTGCTTCTCAGAATAGGTAAACCCAAAAGAGTTCATCACCAAGCCATTATTATATGAAATGTTAAAGGAACTTATTTAGGAAAAAGAAGATCAAAACTATGAACATTAAAATAAAACAAACTCACAACTGTCAACAACAGAATATAAAAAAAAAACAAAAACCAACTAAGCAGACAACCAGAGTAGGAACAGAATCCTAAGTATGGGGAACATTTATTTGGAAGGGTGTCAGCTGGGAGGGGGAAGGGAGAGAAATGGGGAAATGATGTAGGGATTAAGAAGCATAGCTGATGGGTGTAGAATAGACAGGGAGATGATAAGAACAGTACTGGAAAGGGTAAAGCCAAAGGACTTACATACATGACTCATGAACATGAACTAAGAGAGGTGGGATTACTGGAAGAAGAAGGGGTGCTGGGCAGAGGGGAGCAAAGGGAAAAGAAACTGGTAACAGCAAAATTAATTAAAAGTTTAAAAACTAAAATAAAATTAAAAAGTCAAAATTGACTGTATCATTGCAGCACACTAAAATCAGTCATAGCTGTTATCATTTGTTGAAAAGGCTTATCATTTAGGTATCATTTACCTATCACAGAGATTACTGACCAATAATATATTTTTGAAAAAGCTCAATTTCACTAACAACTACAGGAAATCATTCATTTATTCCATGAATATTTCTGAAGAAACTACTATACACTAATGCTGTTCAGGTATACTGGAGGATACTATAAACTTTCAGGTACAGGCTTTTATTTGTTCTAGGTAAGTATGTAGAAGCAAGATTGCTAAAACATAGATAAGTATATGTTTAACTATATGAGAAACTGCCAAACTGTTTTCCAAAGTGGCTGTATCATTTCACACTTCCACAAGCAGTGTATGAGTGTTCCAGCAGTTTCATAACCTTACCAATACTTCATACTGTCATTTCTTGTGTTTGTTTGTTTTTTCATTCTGTTTATAGTAGCAGCTCATTATGGCTTTAACCTGTATTTCCCTAGTGCATAATGATGTTGAATATCTCTTCATGTATTCAATTGCCATCCCTATTATTTTTGAGAGTGTCTACTGAAGTCATTTATCATTTTTTTAATTGAGCTTTTTTTGTTGTTTCCTTACTACTGAATTTTAAATCTCTTAATCTGGTCACAAGTTCAAATATATGATTTGCAAAGATTTTTCTTCCATGTTTTCTTCTAGAAGTTTTGTAAGGATAAGTTTCAAAATGTTTTTACACATAGATGTCCAATTGTGCCAACTCCACTTAATAAAAACAGTATCTGTTCTTCATTAGAGTGCATTTGCATCTTTAGCAAAAATCAATCGATAAATAAGCAGAATTTCAGAAATGGCTAACTGAGGAGCTTGGCAAATCCTCCCTAAGAAGCAATGACAAAACTGGACAAAGTTGTCAAAAAAGCTATTTAAAAATTCTGGAAATTGACTAAAAGCATTATAACAAAATAAAGAGAATTTATTCAAGAAACTCTACTGAATCTCAGCAAGAACAGGAAGACTACACTATAGCAATCCCTATCCCCTGCTGCATGGTAGAAAAGACCTACCTGGGTGGACAGCTTCATTGTCCTTCTGGAAGGGCTGTCTTTAGTAGGAGGGAAACATGAAAAGTTCCATGCCCAGGCACACTGTTGAAAACACTTCCACTCCTCAGAACAGTATGACAAAGCTAGCCTTAAGTTATGATACTGGTTGAGACAAGCACAAAATTAAAGACTATCCAGAAAATTAATAGGAAAATCCAAGAAATGAGATGGCCAAAGTAGGCCTTACTAATATTCCACTTATTCCTTGTAATCTAAAAGACTATGTACATGTACAAGTCTTGCTGCACAGACTCAGAAAAGACTGAAGAGGAACAAAGTGAGCTAGACATCTCTGGCTAAACATGAGGCCTCACAAACACATTAAAAAATAAATATACACACACATGCATCAGTCTAACTGATATACATATATATACATTATTAGTTAAGTTATTTGGATTTTGAAAACATTGCCCAAGCCACACAGAGACCTTTCAGTAAAAGAAATCCTTACTGACTCAATGTATTTAAGCACCTGCTCTCATAAGTCACTGGCTGGCCACTGAGCTATGCTGACCCACAGATGAACCCTAGAAAGCGGGGTTTTTTTAAAAAACAAGCATTAAAAGAAACAACAACTAAGCAGTGGCCACACACTGTGAGGAAGCCAGATTCCACATTATTAGTCCAGGCAAGGAAACAAACAAACATAGCAACAACCTTACCCCTCAGTAGCTTAATGGAGTAAGATCAAATTCCAGACTTGCTACAAGATATAATGTAAAATGTCCAGTTTTCAAAATGCCCAGGTATTTTGGAAGATGAGATTGGCAGTATAAGTCTATCATAGTAAATAACTTGAACTTTATCCCGCAGAGGATGAGTGGCCAGTAATGTCAGATTTTAGTTCTAGAGTGGTAAGTTTATATACAGAATATGAACTACAAGTAGACAAAACAAAAGAAAATCTATTAGATCTAAGGCAGTGGCTATGAAGATGAAGAAGAGAAATTCAAAAGACAACAATGGAACAAAATCAACTGACCTAGTGATTCTTTTTTTTTTTTTTTTTAAGTATTATTTTTAGAGAGAAGGAAAGAGAGAGAGGCAGAGAGGGGGAGAAAAACATCAACATATGGTTGCCTTTCACCTGCCTCCAGCTACTGACCTGGCTGGAGACCTGGCTGGCAACCTGGTTATGTGCCCTGGCTGGGGAATGGAACCAGTGACCTTTGGGTTTATAAGCTGGCACTGAGCCACACCAGCCAGAGCAAGTGGTCAATTCTTAATGCATCATTGTGCACCATGAAGGGCACTTTCAACTAGAAAAGTGTTGATAATGTGTAATGCTTCCATGAAAAATTGAGATAACTCAAGCAGATACTTTTTAAATTATCACATTTGATGCTTCTCAAATTTCTGAGAAAATGAATTGCTTTGTGATATATATTACAATGATCACACCTGACAATATTGTTTTACAATAGTTTTGTGGGGTTTTTTCCTGTTGTTTTTATTAAACAAATACTTTAGATCAGTGATTTTCAACTGGTATGTCACGGCAGGTATCTGGTGTACCACAAGCATTTTTAGAATATGAGATACCTGACTTTTTAATCAGAGGCACTGACCTCTTTCTCCTTAGACTGTCAAATTTAAAAAATGACAACAGAGCCCTGGCTGGTGGCACAGTGGATAAGGCACCAGCCTGCGAACCCACAGGTCCCTGGTTCTATTCCTAGCCAGGGCACATAACCAGGTTGAAGGCCAGGTCTCCAGCCAGGTCTGTAGCTGGAGGCAGGTGAAAGGCAACCATACGTTGATGTTTATCTCCCCCTCTCTGCCTCTCTCTCTTTCCTTCTCTCTAAAAATAATACTTTAAAAATAAATAACAACAACAGCCAACACAATAGCCGTCCAGTGTGAATGAATCAAAATTATATCTACTTTTTTGTTGGACTGGCAAAAATTATAATTTTAGTAATTAGTTTATATGTGCCATGAAATGAAAACTGTTGAAAACCTCTGCTTTAGATGGTGAAAAAAACTGAGACAACTCAATAATGATTCAAAGGGCATTAGCCTTGAAAACTAAAAAGGTAAAGAAACAAAGAAGAGTTTAGGTTTACAGTAATTGAGTTTGAGATGCTAGTCAGATAGGCATGAGTTGTTGATCAAGCATCTGATATACTGTATAAGCCAGAATTCAGAAGAGAAAGCAAATCCATGAATTATTACATAGAAGTGATAATACCAAAGAAATCTTCAAAACAAAAAGCTGCCTGGAGAGAGAAGGCAGAAGCATAAAAATACCTAAATTTATTGAATAAGCAGTGTAGATTAACCAGTGAAGCCTAATTGAGAGTAATCAGAGAAACTGAAAGGATACCAGACAAGAGATTAAATAAATAGCATATCAAGAAGTCCTATCCTATTGGAATATGGCACAGTAAAATTAGTATTCCATCTCTTCAAAAGAAGGAGAAGGAGGAGGGGGAGAGAGGGAAGGAGGGAGAGGGAGAGGAGGGGGAGGAGGAGAAAGAAGGAGGAAGAGGAAAGAAGGAAAAGAAGGAAGGAAAGAAAGAAAGAAGAAAGGAAGGAAGAAAATCCCATCTTTGATGAAACTAGGAGACATCTGACAGTCAAACCACAAAACAGATGGGAAAGCTGCTAAAGTGTAGATCAAATGAGGATATGAGAGAAAACAGCAGAAAAAATACCCACCCAAGGCTGCATGTGCAAAAAGATCTGTCAAGGCACATTTCTCACAGCTGAAGGAAGTTACTAAAAGGCCGAAGGGAAATGCTTGTTTACAGCAGTTCAAGTAGGGCACACAAACTGTTGGACAGAGATTCTCCAAAGCAGATTTGGTTCCAAGAAGCAGAAGAAGGGAAATGCTTGTTTACAGCAGTTCAAGTAGGGCACACAAACTGTTGGACAGAGATTCTCCAAAGCAGATTTGGTTCCAAGAAGCAGAAGAGCCCAGATAAAACAGAAATCACATAGAGAAGCCATATTCACAGAAAGTAGTCTCTCTTTGTGTAGCAGAGGGGGAAAAGAAGATTGTGTAGTGAATGGACCTATTGCAGTCTACAGGCTGGGGAACTGTAGTAGGTAAAATAAGCTCCCACCACATACAATCCTAAGTCATGAGAAAAATTTCAGTTAGCTTTGTACATAGCCCAAGAATAATAAATTTTGTATAATAAATTTACTAAGCACTACTTCTACTAGCTAAAAATTGAAAGCAACTGAATATGCATCAACTAAGAAATTAATAAATTCTGATATTAGCCTAAGAATAGACTATTACAAACAACAAGGTTGAAAGAAATAAAGCTGCAGATGTATAAAGCTGCAGAATGATGCATCTCATTTATATAAAATATGTCATTTAAAGCAATGGTATAATCATATGCAATAACAGCATAAACATAGATGGGATTAATAAATAATAGTTATCTCCAGAGTTAGAAGGAGAGAAGGTGCCTGGGAGGGGTGCTCAGGGACTTCAAACGTTACCTACAATATTCCATTTGTTTTCTAAAAATCTGAAGCAATTATAGCAAAAATGTTAGGATATTAAAGAACTAGGTATTCATCATGTTAACCACTTTAAGTTAGCCTTTATGCTTGCCTTTGGAACCCAGTCACCACACTGTGAGGAAGCACAAATGAGCCCAGGTGGACCCTCACACCTGGAGGTAGGACTTCTCCAGGTGGCCCACGTGGAGAAGAATTAAGGAACCCAGCCTATAGCAAGCATCTTCTACCAGACATCTGCATGAACAAGCCTTCAGAAGGTTCCCGCCTCAGCTTTTCAATCTGTAGCTGAAGCCCAGATATCACAGAGCAGAGACATGCTGTTCCTGGGATCCAAATTCCCAGTTCACTTCTGAACATAAATAAATAGTTATTTTATGCCACTAGTTTTGGGTTAATCTGTTACAAAGTCATTGTGACCAAAACACCCAACATTAAACTAAACTGAAAAGGAAAATATCTGTTAGCACAGAGTATAAGGCCTCAGTCCTATTGGTTAAATTTACAAAACTGATGTAAACTTACCCCAGTTTTACTTAGCACCTTACCTCCAAACTTCCAGAATGTGCTGCCCAGTGTAAAGGGGTAAATTTATGGAGACTGTCGAGTTCATTAATGTTGGCTCCACGTTCTACTATTTCTGAAAGCTGCTTTACGTCTCCAGCTCGTACTGCATCATGTATGCTCCCAAAATGTACCTTCTTGCTGGTGCCTACTGAAAAATCGAATTGCTTAAAATATATTACAATACAAAAAATACTAAACCAGTAAGTCAAAAGAAAGAACAGTCATTTTGCTTTCCAAATCGTTTTCTGCAAAGATTATTGTGATTAACATCTTAACCTAATTTCCACTTCAATTCAAACATGTAAAGAGCATGGAGAAAAGGTGAACAAACTGAAAACCAATGACTTTTCTTGTACTGATCAGAGAATGGAGGTCTTGACTAACCGCCACCCTGAATCAGGAAAGATCGATAAATACAGAGAAACAGAGTCATGTTGGGCTTACCTAGAACAGAAGCCACTGGAGCCATAAAGAGCTAGACAAACTTAAATGGGGAGTCACTCAGGAATTTTAAACAGAAGAACAATCAGATTTATAAGACTGAATTATAGGATTGGCTGTGGGGAGAAGATTGCCAGGGGAGCAAAAATTCATCACTAGAGATTCAAGGAGACTATGTAAGAAAACAGCTATGGCAGCCTACAGCAGAAAGGTTGAGACCTGCCACCAAGAGAATGGCATTAGGAGCAGAATATTCAACAAATACTATGAAAACAGGCTGAACTGCAATTGGATCTCTAGAGTGGGCAAAATAAAGGAAGAGTATTAGGATAACTCCGAGGAGTCTGGATTAGTTCCCTCATGTGATGCCATTGAGACAGTGAAGCTAAAGGACAGAGAAGGCACATGAATACAAAATTTCATTTTAGACATGTTCTCCTGGTGCCCAAGGGGGAGTTCCAGATGGGACTTACACAGATGAGCCTGCAGCTCAGAGGAGAGGGCTGGAGCTCAGACCTCAGTGTTAGATGTGTCCCTGTGTTAGGCAGGTTTTTCTGATACCCATCGTCACCCCCTACTGGATCTAAAGGCACTCTACTCTTCTTTGTAACATTCATCATACTACTTATCATTTGCTCAGTATTTATCTTCCCCAGTAGAAGGTAAGGAACATGCTTGTCTTCTTTAATGATATATCTTTAAGACACAGCACATACTAGGCACTTCATACATATTTACTAGATGGCTGGATGAATAACTTAGATTTGGGGGTCCCAGTAGGGCTGAAGCCCTAGTCCATAACAAGAAAAAAAGCACCGGTGATGGTGCTGTCCAGGGGAAAAAGCAAAACTGAAAGAGAAGATGGAAGAAAAGTCAGCAAAGAAAAGGGAGAGTCAAAAGAGTGGAAGGAAGAAAACTAGGTAAGTGTAATGTCATCTCCACCGGGTCAAATGCTTCAGGGAAGTCAAGTAAGAACTTACCAAAGGTTTATGAGATTTAACAACATTGTGCATCAATGGGCAAGAAGTCTCAGGAGCACGCGGGGAAAGCACGCGGGGAAAAGCGACAATGAGGGAGGTTGGGAGAAAGGTGAACCGCTTTGGAACCCACCGAAAATAGTTCCTTTCGGGGCAACGAGTAGTGAGAGCTGAGCAGGGGGGCTGCGGAGCGGGGTGAGGCGGGCCCGGAGGCAGTGAGAAAAGAAGCGTGGCCGAGACCCGGGCAGGGGAGCGGGCGGACTCACGCGGGGTTGCCGTCTCCGGGGAGGGCGCGGAGGGGCCTGAACGCCGCACCCCGGGCATGGAGCGACCGCACGCACTCCGGGGCGGCGATGAGTCCAGGCCCCTGCTACTGCGGCGGTCTTCGCTGGCTGTCACCCACGGGCCACCACAGCGGCCGTCTTCGTCCTCGCTCGGACCAGGGCCGCCGTCCTCCCTGGCTCTCCCCCAGGAGCCGCTGCAGCGGGACCCGCCGTCTTCCCCTGTCCTCTCCCAGAAGCCACCGAGGCGGCGGCTGGAGTCTTGGCTGCCGCTCACCTCGGAGGAGTCGCTGGCCGTGTAGCCGTGGTCTTCACTTACTCCCTCCCAGGCACTATTGACGCTGGGTCCGCCATCGACACTCCCCTCTCCCCAGAAGCCACTGAGGCGGCGGCTGCGGTCGTCACTGCCCCTCTCCCCGCAAACTTCCCTGGCCCCCTCCCAGGTACGGCTGAGGCGGACACCGCGATCTTCGCTGACCGGTCCCCCGCAATCACTAGACTGGTGGCCGCCCACTTCACTGAAACTGACGTCGCTGCTGCCAGAGCCGCGGTCCCCTCTCACTCTCTCCCAAGAGCTGCTGTGACCGTGGCCACCATCTCCCCTAACGCTCTCCCGAGAATCACCGCGGCGGTGGCCCAGGTCTTCACTGACCCTTCCGTAGGCACTACTCGGAGAGCTGACGTCCTCACTCACGCTTCCTGTGGAGACGCTGCAGCGACCGTCGTCGTCTTCAGGGATTCTTTCCCTGTCTTCGCTACGTGTTTCCGTTGACGGCCCGCCGCGACGGCTGGGTCGGCCGTTTATCCTCCACACGCCAGGGCCAGCTGCGGCCGTCGCGTCTCCGACTGCTGCTCCCCGCGAGTCACTATGGCGGCGAGCGCCGAACGAGGGTACCCTCTCTCGGGAGTAGCTTTCCAGCGACCTGCCTCCTGCCACCTGGTCGGAGAGGCGACAGAGCCCGTCGCCCTGGAAACCGCCAAACTTCCGGCGTGCTATAGTCATTTCCTGTTCCTTACGGCTTTGCGTCACTTCCGTCTTCCCTGCTTTCACCTTATTCAGGCTTCCCCTCGAGGAGAATCGGATGCGGGTATAGACCGGTTTGGGTGAAGTTCGGTCTCGTGCTCAGGGTGATCTAGGCCCCGTCTCTGTAACTGCCGGGCCTGGATCACGCCCTTGGTGGTGGCGCAGCGCTCGGTGGAGAATCCGGGACTGCCGTCTGCGTAGGTGACCTGTGTGGCGCGTGCCGGGCGGGGCCTTTCGTCCTTGGCAAACCCAGTGTAATTTTTCGGTGCTGGTTGGAACGCTGAAGAAAAGCTATTCTTAACCCTAACTTCTCACGAGTGTGGAAAAGACCTAAGGGAGCAATTAGCAGCTGCAGCCGCTCTCACTATTGAGGGCTTACTAGTGCCTGACCCTTGATTGTCGCTTGGTACCTAATTCTCACAATAATTTTGTAAGGTAGGTGTTATCCCTATTTTACAGGTAAGGACATTCAAAGTATCAGTAATTGGCTAAGGCCGAACAGCAGGTAAGTTGTAGAGCCAGTGGGGCTGGTTGGGGACGGGGGGGGGGTGGGGGGGGCGGGGAGAGAAGGTCACTAGTCGAGACAGCTCCATCCAGGTCTTCTGACCTCGAATCCAAGGTTCCTGTCACTGTAAAATATTTACTTGGAACTGTTTCGCCCGGGTCTTTTTCTGCAACCCTATTGCTTAACGTGTGTACACCCATTCACTGATTATTGTAAATGTATGGGTCAAATTATGCAAATGTGTTAGCACCTGAGAATGCAGAAATTTAGATTGTCCTCTAAAGGCATCACCCACCTTGATTCCCCTGACCATGTTTATTTTCTCATCATTATTGCCTTGTCACAGGGTTTTCTGTTGTTGTCGCTGTTATATTTTTTATTTTCTTAGCTACATAACTTTTACATTTTATTTTTGAATTACAGTTTACATTCCCTTTTATTTTATATTGTTTCCGGTTTACATCATAGTCGTTAGACGTTTATATACTTTACCGGGTGGTCCTGCAGTAAATCTAGTACCCACCTGGCACCATACATAGTTATTACAATATTACTGATTATATTCCTTGTACCATAATTTACAGCCCCATAATGATTTTGTAACCATTAATCTATATTTCGCAATCCCTTTATCTTTTTCATCTAGCTTCCCAATCCCTCGATCTCAGCCTTGCCACAGGTTTTGTGCTGTGAGCACAAAATATTTGGGAAACTCCCCTGACCATATTTTTCCTCTCTTGAAATACAGTAAATTGCCTTTCTTTAACTTCCATCGACTCTTGTAATGTTAATAATTCATCATATGATGAGTCTGGCACTGTAGTGCTTTATATTAGTTTCCTTATTTAATCCTTAGGATAGTATTTCTGTTGCTTTACACAGATAAAGTGCCAACGTTAATTGTCTCAAGATATACAGCTGGTAAGTTGGAAGTAGCTGAATTAGGGTTACTGCCTAGATCTTTAATTTTGCTGCACATACTCTCAAAGTCTCTGAATTCCCATAATTAGACTAATTCCCATATTAGACTGCTTACCACATTGTATTATAATTACCTGTTTAACAATTGATCCTCACCCCTACCCTTCAAGGACTGAGCTTCTGGAAGGTAGGTACTGTTTTTTATTGTTCAACATGTTGTTCCCGACATCTAGCCTCTCAAGGGGGAGAGACTTACTAACTGCAGTGTGGGTGAGTGGGTGGGTTGACTAGTTGTCTGATGGATGAACTGATAGACTGAAAGGAAAGTTTTTTCAGTTACAAGGGATTTGAGGATTAGTCACCCCAAATACCTCATTTTTAGAAATGGGGCCATTGAGGCATTTTACTAGGCATCTATTGAATTATTAATATGGGACAGTTTCTATGTTAAGTGATTTGCAAATAGTTTCAAACTTAATCAGTATTTATTATTTCTGTTTTTACAGATGAAGAAACAACACAGATTTGGCCAAGATCACATAGCTAGGAGGAGGGGAATTGGAACCCACTATGATTGACTCCAAATTAATATAGTGCTGTAGCCACTTATATACTAATGATAAACACTTCATTTTTTGCTTTGCTATATGGATAAACTCACGGAGGGAATGAGGCAGCACATCCTTAAAGAATACACATATAGCAGGAAAGATCAGAAAAGGAAACAACAGAAAAAGTAAAATATTCCAAAATAGTTTTCAAAGGATTTAAAAATAACAGCAGTAATATGAAATGGGAAATAAACTGATCACAATAATAGCTGGTATTTGAAAAGAACACTAAGAAGATACTTAGCAGATCTGAGGAAGAAAATGAGAAAACAATATTGGAAACAAAAGGAACATATTACAGATATAAGGGTCTTTGAAAATCAGAAATGATTTAATGTAAACTTATGCTAATAGCCCTGCAAATTGACTTGCATAATTTCCTAGAAGAATATATATTTCAAAAAATTGGCCTAAGAGTTAGAAAACCTTAATAAATTGATTATATAAATGACCTATTTATCTTTGACAGAGGTCACCAGGAACAAAGCATAGAGAACAATAGGATGCTTCCCAACTGTAAAGGTAGCATAACCCTAATAGATTCTAAATAAGGGGAGTGAGAAACAAAATATCTCAATCTCACCAATATGCGTGCAAAAATCCTAAGACTATGATATGAAGCCAGCAGTGCATTTAAAGAATGTCATAACCAAGTTGAGTTTATCATACCAGTGCAAGGATAGGTTAACATTAGACAGTGTAGCAATAAAAATTTCCCAATTTAATAAATGAGAAAAATTATATGATCTTAAATGATACCGAAAGTCAATTGAAAAAATAATGTCTTTTAAAAAAGTTAAATTCATTAAGAATAAAAAGAAGCTTGCTTAACTGAATGAACATAGCACACAATGTTATGGTCCAGGTTATCTGCTGTCATTCCTGTAAGTCGGCACTGTCCTGAGGATTTTGGACCCAGTATAATAAGAAGCAAGTTAAATAAGGTATGATATTAGAAAGGAAGAAATTAAGAAAGTGATGTCATTGTTTACCTGGAAAATACAAGACAACTGTAAAATACTAAATATTACAATAAAGAGCTCAGGTAAGATCAGGGCAACATAGATTTCATATATATATATAGTTCTTAAGTATAAAGATCTCGTTCACCTTAGCAGCAACAGTGGTGCAATAGTCTAGGAATAAACCTATCAAGCAAAACATACATTTAAAAAAAAAAAAACTCCCTTTATGGGTATTACAGAAGATCGAATATATGGAAAGATGCTTTATCCATGTCAGAACGCTCAAGTTATTGTAAAGATGGGATTCTCCTCAGACTAAACTGGTTGCATTTCAAGTAAAAATTTAAATAATTTTTAGTGGAAATTGGCAAGATTTGAAGTTTTCTCTGGAAGAGCAAATGTGCAAGATTGAACAAAACTTTTTTTTAAAAGAACACTTAATGAGGACTTAAACCAGATATTAGAACTACAAAGCTAGAGTATTTAGAACAGGGTAGTGGTATTGGAATAGGACTAGACAAATAGATTAATGAAACAAACTTATTAGTAGAATCCAGAAATAATCCCATTTATCTGTCTATTACAGAGGTGGAGTTTTTCAAATGGAGGAATACAGGCTTTTCAGTATTTTCACATACAAAAGTTTCAGAAGAAACAAGTATATTAAAGTGTTAGAAAATACAGAAAATTTGTTTAATAATCTTAGGAAGACTTTCTAAGCAAGACAAGCCCCAGAGACCAGAGGGGGAAAATTAGTATAATAAAAATTTTAAAGGCTACAAACTATGTTTCTGTAAAGTCAAGATCAAAGAAGAATGTTTATTCTGAAGTCAGAAAGATAATTCAATGGAATAATTAATGAGCAAAAAATATATCAAGTAAGATTCATAGGCTGTTTGAGCTTCATGATAAAAACGTTATGGATAATTAGTCTTGGAAGAGATTGTCTAAACAAAGCACTGAAGATTGCTGGTTAAAGACAAGTGGTGAGACCCATGAAGGACAATTTTGTACCTAAAATTTTAAATACATTATGTTTGAACCAGTAACTATGAAGTTAAAATCTTCAAAATAACTTACTGGCGTATGCGTTAAAGCAATCATTGCAACAATTTGTAATTGTAAATAAGAATGACAGGACATGAAAGGAGACTTTTCTATACTTCTATTTGATTTTTAAAAGTTCGTAGGTGAAAGTACAGAAGCACATGTACTTCACAAGACATGACACTGTCATAAAGCTAAAGGTCATTTTAAGGAGAATATGAGCCAGGAGGACTAAAAGGCTAAGAAAAGCACGTTGGTTTTGGCCAGGGGTCACTGATAATACTCAAGAGCAATTTTAATGAAGTAGTCAAGATGTAAAAACCAGATTGCACAGAATTTTAAGGTAAGTAAGAGACTGACATGAAGTTTGTCTAGTAAAACAAGTTTCAGAACACACCAAAGTGGACATGTCAGCATTCCAAGGAATTGGATCCCTACAGTAGGGAGATTATGGTTATAATTAGTAAAAATGACTACTACTACACCTCTACCTGAGGTTTTCCAGAGTTGGGTATTTAATCAGTCAGTTCTTCACATCTAGTTCCAGAGAAGGAAGCAGGGCAAAGTCCAGACTGAAAATGGAACTCAGAGGGTTTTGGTTAACTATCTCTACTTCCTAAGTACATTCATGCTTTCCAGACATTCTTGGTCTCCCTTTGGTGCACATCTCCAGACCTTCACTGAGACCCACTGGTGCTTTTTGGCCTTTTCTTTTTGCTCTTCCCCACCTGCCCAACGAAGTGTCCATTATTTCAGGGAGTTGATTCCATATAGGATTAGGAGAAGACTTTCTACTACAGGTCAGGCAGGACTTGACCTTTTTAGTCAGCTATATCTTTTCATTTGTGTACATGGTTAGACACCTCATCTTTTCCTTGCATTAATTTTGTGTGAATCTTTAAGACCATTTATTAGGCACTAAAACTTAAGGCTGTAAAGACAGGAAAATAGAATCTAAAATTCTATTTTAGTTAAGCTGTTACACGTATGAGAATCTTAAAAGGTTTTTTTTTGTTTGTTTTTAATTTTATTGTTGTATTACATCCATCCCCTTTTTGCTCCCCTGTCCCCCTCATTTTTGTTTTTAACTGAGTAATTATCACTGTGTAGTATTTTCCAGAACATGGAAGTTGGAAGATTTAAGTAGGTAATTATTTTGACATTGTAAAGGGTATAATGAAGTTTGTGGTTTCATTATGCACACTATTTTTTGCTCTCACAGACATTTCAAATGACAATGTTCCATCTTCCAAAGCTTTCCTTGCCACACTTTCCAGTAGATTACTATTTCTAGTTCCCAATAGTACATGTTGACTATTTTCTATCTTTTGAGGCTAAAATTAAATTTTGCTGATTTCTAGATCAGTTACGAGATTAGGCAGTTGATTAGAATGAAGTTTGAAACTTGATATAATTGACAGTTTCAAGTGTAACTATAGCATCTTAAATATTAGAGGTGTTTGGATGACAATATACTAAATGACTCCAGGGATAAGAAACCCGAACGTTCAGTCATTACAGTGCACAGCCCTACTTAAATGGGGGGGGGGGGGGGGGGGG
>PVIW01001401.1:0-120535 GCA_004026585.1 Noctilio leporinus | reverse complement strand
ATGATTCAAATGAGTTAATTTAGCATGCTAACATCCTTCCTATTCATCTCATTCTATCCACAATTAAATCTCTCCAGCTAAATTTTTTAAAGTTTATTATTTTTAGAGAGGGGAAGAGAGAGAGAGACATTAATGTGTGGTTGCTTTTCACCTGCTTCCAGCTAAGGACCAGGCTTGCAACCTGGTTATGTGCCCTGGCTGGGGAATCGGACAAGCAACCTTTGGGTTCGCAGGCAAAGGCCTTACCCACTGTGCCACCAGCCAGGGCCAGTTAAATTTCTTAAGAGTAGCTCTTTCTTATTTTGTTATCTATCACCTATATACTACCTTCAATGGTGTCCTCTCACTGTCCTGTGAATTTAAACATTTGTTCCCAAGGTACCTCTTCCTCTACACAGATACTAGGTTTGAATGTCTTGTTACGTTACTTTAAGCATTTGATAAAAACTGATCTCCAAAAAAGGCAAAGAAAACCTGACCTACATTTTTGGATTCATATCCCAGCATTTCTTCCATGATATTTTAAAGTTCACAGTTACCACATGTGTTTATAACTCAAGTACAGCAGTTACTGTACTTCATCAGTTTTCTTACTAGACCTCTAGCCTTTGAAAACGTCTTAAAATTTTATTCACTTGATTCTACCTTTTAAAAAGCCAGAATACAGATAAATGGTACTTGTTTAAACTCTCTAGTGGCTCCTGTGGTCATCAATGTAATACAAACTCCTTAGCATGACCAAGAAAAAGAGTTCATACTTTACTCAGTTACTGGGTTTTAACCATATAAAAATTGAAAAATTGTTTACGTTTGCTATTCATTCTCCAAAGATACCCCTTCTATGAATGTGGACTTCAATCATGATTACCTCCTAAAACATTTTAACTATCCCCGCCCACCATTATATATATCTCTCTCCTGATAGTCTGATGTGCCTGTTTCTATCCTAGCATTTATCTTAGGGTACTTTTTTAAATTGTGGAAATGGTGTGAACTAAGATGAAGGCAAGCCAGATTCACATTCTTGTTCCGTAACTTTGTAAGTTGTACCATCTACCATGTAGGATTATTTTTAAGTACCAGAGAAAATACATGTAAAATGTTAATGCCTACCACATAAATACTCAACAGACTACACCTTTCATTGTTTTTATATGTCTATCTCTTCCAATAGATGGCAGAAAAGATTAATATTGCCTCTCCAGTGCCTGGCTTCATGTTTTAAAGCTGATGAAAGATGTCACAATCTAAAAGCCATTCAAGAAATAGAGACACAAACAAAGTTTCTTCATTCTATTTATTACATGTATGAATATTAACATCTCATGGTATTCATCTAATTCAGTCAAAACCAACAAATGATAAAAGTTAACCATGTTTCAAATGAACATTCTTACAGATCCCCTGGTAACTTGAAATATGTTCACTGCATTAAACTGACAAATTTGAAAAGTCATTTTAAAAAAAAATCACCTTTAGTACTTAAGTATTTTTGTTAATTGTTTGATGGTATCAGTGTCCAAGAATAAAAGTTGCTTCATTAGATACTACTCTTCAAAAATGGACAATTGGATGGCTCTCTAAAGCTGGAGTTATATATAGAGATATATATATATGCAAATATGTCCTTTGTTTTAAAAAATTTTTCAAATCTGGCTTTTCTGTTTAAGAAAAGTCCTGCGGTGCTCTCTCAGCCCCCTTTTCAAAGATAAAACTTAGGACTGCCTTAATCATGGGAGCTACTGGAAAAAAAAATCTTTTATGTTGAGATTGCTGTTTAATTCTGTTTTCACCCAATAAAAAGTACAGAAACACTGTCTTTATTTGATGGTGTGCATAAATATTACACTCCATGGATAGCAAAAATATTTTTTATTTATAATTTACAGTTTCACAAGTGAAAATCGTACATTTTTACACATACAATTTCATTTTGTTAAATTTGCACACATCTACAGAACTTTCACACAACAAGCACCTGAAACTGTGCAGGCAGTAGGAAATGCAAATACTAAAATGTATTTATTAACCAAATGATAGCTGAAGGCCCTGCCTCAGCTAGACAATTTATATAGATATGTCTATATATACATAAATTCTTCACCTTCCAGATCCAACAGCAGCTTTTTTTAAAAAAAAAAAAAAGAAAAACATACCTTTCTCATTTTATTTTAAACTGACTCAACTGTATCATTTTCTGTTTTGATTTCAGTGGGTGTTGCTATGCTTTCCTCTGTACAAGCTGGTGGGATATCAATTTGTTCTTCCTTAACTTTGGGACTTTCAGAGGATTCCTGCAATTCATTTTTGACAATGTTCAACATAATGTTCAAAGGGTTTTCAACTGGTGTCTTGCTGGGAGATGGTGTACAATCAAATGAAGATGTCTACAAAATGAAAAAAGCCTTATGAGTACTGATTAAAGTTCAAACATATCATGTTAAATGACAGTTTATAAGACCCTTATGTGGACAAGCAAGCAAACATACCTTCTTCCCTACAAAACATGCCATAAAGGCACACAACTAAGCATTTACCATGTACTCAGCAATGAGCTAAGGAAAGCAGTAACCAATAAAAGGCCAAATGAGGTTGATTAGATATGCTTCTAGTTAACTAACCCCACACGGATGGCAACCCCTACATATATCCTAGGGTTTTTGCCACTCCTAATTTTAAACACTGGGAGGATTTCTAAAAGCTCTACAAACCTTCAAAATAGCCTATGAAGTCTAATCTTTTGATGACCTACATATGTCTACCAAACTGCCTCCTGAACCCATAGAAAAATATTCTTTGAAAACGCAATGTTCCACTGTTTCGTTTTTAAAATATGGTCACTCTACGAAATTTTAAAAATACATATTTGAATTTCTAAGGGAAACAGAGTAATGCCTTTTTCAGGTTTCATGTGTGATCATTTAAAAATTATTCCTGTATTACATAGTTGAACAAAGTATATAAGGAAAAAAGCAGTAAATGCTACCCGTAACTCCAGAAACATTCCCTTTCAGTCTGCCTCACATTTCTCTATGACTAGTTCTCTAGTAAAAGTCATCAAGACTTTAGTGAATGGAATGCAAAGAATACAGAAATTTCAAATTTTTTATCAGATTCTTACCAACCTAATACCAATCCTTAGTGCTACATCAAAACACAAAAACAGCTCAGTATCTCATTAAGATTAAAATAACACTATTGCTGTGATGCAAAAAAAAGATAATGTAAATAAGAACAGTAACTAAAAGGAACTTACATTTTGATAATCTTCATAACATGATGGATGATAAATCTGAAACAAAAAGAAAAAATGTAGGTATTCACATGTACATTCTAATGGCTATTCTAATAAGATTTTCCTTTCTAAATTAAACCAGAAGATAAACTACCTATGGAAAAGAGACAAAAATCTTTTGGTCACATATGGATAAAAAAAATTTTATCCCCATTTCTCTTTAAACTTGGCATCCTACATTTCAGTAGATAACATGGAAGGTTTCCAAAACTAACAGTTTTGATGATGAAATATAAACTTAGAATCAAAAGTGTGGTTAGGCAGGAAGACGAACTAGAAAACCTAGTCCTGGGTTTATCATCAACTAGTTATGCAACCTCTTACATAAAACAGAACCAGATGATTACTAAGATCCTTTCCAATTCATACACTCACTCTAAATTTCAATACCTCTGAAATAATTTATTAAAACCAAAAACATTTCTATCAAAGTGGTAAGCTACTCCTATAAAAACCAAACAAAAACATCTTAAAACTTCTTATAAAGAACTGAAAATTACCTTTCCATCTACTCGAATAGCATTCTTTAAATGCCATTCTTCCTCTTCTTCGTCCCAATATTGTTCAAATTGTTCTTGGCAGATTTCACAACTCTAAAATAGAACCGTATAAAATAACATTAATAGGACACATTAAACAAAAATACATAAACATTTCATTGTAGGAAGGAATGAAGTTTCTGAAAGTTTAAACATGTTCCCTATGTAAATACAAAAGTTCTAAGAATTTTGCATTCTTCCATGTAAACATAGGTAACATTTCACTACAGTTGCTCACTGATATTATTTATAACTGCAGTGGTTATAAAACCCAAAGCCAGATCATAGAATAAACTGATGAGTAAAGCTTACAAGAAATCCTAAAAAAAAAAAAAAAAATGCTTTTCAGCCTTTTGGCTAAGATCAAGTGAAATCTTAAAAACCCTAAAAACCCACTGAAAGAGGGATGTAAATAAAGTGGTATGTTTATATTCATACCACTTACTTAAAGTAAGTGACATAACCAGAGGTAGGAAATTTAGTGTCCTTTTCTTACCTCAACTGCTCCAGCTGGCCCTGCAGGTACACTTTGGAACTCCTTTTCTTTAGCAGCTTCCTGAGTTTTGAGCACAACTTCTTCATGCACCTTTTCAAAAAACTGGCTCTTTGCACGTTCTTCCAGATCAGCTATTTCCTCAAATTCTATCCAGTCCTTAAAAAAGAGTTAATTTAAGAATATTTTCATTATTCCTAAATTTTTACTGCGTATTTTCAATATACACCATTTAAAAGGGTACTTTCTTCTATGATATACTTTATTATTATTTATAATTATGCCTTCTCTATGCCATAACTAGTAGACAACACAAAGCAACTAATTACAATTAAGACCTTAATATTAATTTTCTATTACCTCTATAGTTACAACTACTAATTTAAACAACATAAATTTGAGTATAATTTTTTTAAAAATCAGTCACAGCAACTTGGAATTTTAAGGCCTAGGAGAAATCTGGATCCTACTCTAATGTCAACAAAAAGCAAATACATACTGTTATTTTAAAAATTCACAAGTTAGATTTCCGCAATTATTTAAACTAATATAACTTTAGAATGATAAAATTTAAAGGGTCAAAGTTAGGAGACAAAAACAAAGAAGAAAAAAAAAAAGTTAGGAGACAATGAATTACGTACTGTTAAGCTGTAGTACCAACGTCTATGAGTGACTTTTCTGCTAACGTCTTTTTCAGTTCTATTTTGTCGATAATGCCAGTCCAAGTGATCTGCATACACATCTGTCTGTGATGTTGTAAACCTCATTCCACAAGAGTAACACTGAATACCAGTGTACAGTCGGTTTATTACACTATCATAACGTCTATTTGAAAAAGAGAAATAATCTTTAGTTTTTGTAACTTGGCTTAAAAGACTTTAAAGAAAGGTAGTTACAAATATTTAAGTTTTCTATACTTTAATAATAGCCATTATTATGTGACAAAACAATGCTTCAGACAAGAGCTGGCTGTTAATACCCAAAGATCAATATTATTTCCTCACAATGTATATTGTGACCCTCTTCCTTAATTTTGGTACATTTTGAGGCCTAGAATCTATCCTATTATTAACAAACCTGGCCCAGTTACGTATTTCATTTTGGCTAAAAATGGAAATGACCATGAGCTAATAAAAGCAACAGTTGGCCTGGTCTTATACTAGCATCGATATCAAAATAGACAGCAGGTGGATATGGCAGAATAATTAGATTTCACCTCTCCAGATCTTTGAAGTTCTCAATAAGCCCCATGCTAATCCAAACATCAAAAGACGAACAGAAGAAATAATAATTATATGGATTATTAAAATGAAAAATTACAACACTAATGGTAAACTGAGGTCAGCAAATCATTTTTTTAAATTCTGGGCTCCCTATTTGGAAACAAATTGTATAAAGATCAAAAATCCACAAACAGCCCTGGCTGGTAGCACAGTGGATAAGGTGCTGGCCTGCAAACCCAAAGGTCGCTGGTTTGATTCCCCAGCCAGGGCACATAACGAGGTTGCAAGCCAGGTCTCCAGCCAGGTCTGTAGCTGGAGGCAGGTGAAAGGCAACCATACAATGATGTCTCTCTAACTCTCTCCCTTCTCCTCTCACTAAAAATAATAATATTAAAAAAAAAAAAGAAAAATACAAGGTTGGGCAAAAGTAGGTTTACCGTTGTTCATAAGGAAAATAATACTATGTACAGTAAATAATAATACAAGAATAAACTTGGTGTTTCATACACTCACAGTTGTAAACCTCTTTCGCACCACCTTGTATTACCTTAAAAAAAATAAAAGTAAATGCTAGGAACCATTTTTAAAAAGTTAAAAAAGAAATGGTTGCCTCTGGGTTAAAAGTAGTACTAAGAGAAAGGGATGCCATCTTTTATTATTTACTATAAGTTTTTATTATAAGACTTTCATTACAAAGCTCTAGGTATATAAAAATGTTACTGTAAAAATATTGATTTTTAAAAGGGTGAAAAACATTAGCTGTTGTATTTTTAAATCAAGTACTCATAGTTATAATGACTCCATAAAGTAACTTTAAATGTTTTTTGTAATCAATATAGGTAATAGGAAATTATGAAAAGATACACAACAAAGGTTAACACTATTTTCAGTAAAGTGGGAACTGTAGGTAGCTAACTTTATTTTCATGATTTCATTTGTATATTCTAATTGTTCACAATGAATATGCATTACTTATCAAGTGGAAATAAATTTTTTAAAATAATTTGAAATACTGGACTACAAAATCTAATCTTAACCCCAAAACTGTAAGAATATCAATAAAGAAAAAATAATGGGGATTAAGGAAAAATGAAAATAAAGTGTGGAAAATGAGTGATTATCAATACCTAAGTATTTAAACTCCCATATTTGTTGTACTGAACACAGATATGAAAAACAGAAATTTGGGGTAGCCTTCAGGCATAAATATTTGTATAGCAGACATTATTTTAAAAGAAGATTTAAAAACAGGCTTCCTCAAGTTTATGTTATATATAATTTACAACATTAAAAATACAAGCTTCCTAAGTTTTAAAAACAGTAAGAGGGGTAAAATTAATAGCACTAATAGTATTATCCATTCTTAGTAAAGTCACTGTCCTTTTTATCCTAGGAAATTAGAAACAAAAATTACATACTGTTTCAATTCTTCAATTGTAAAATTGGTAAGATCTGGAACATCTTGATCTTCATTTTGATCTTCCTCCTCTTCAGTGGAAGGCTGACCAGCAACTTCGTTTACTTCTTCATTTGAAAAAAATATAAACCAATTCCTCAATACCATTTTCCGTTTATTCTTTATAGAGAAATACTATAGTGTTATAAACAATAAAGAGGCCCCATCTGGTCTATTCAGTGCATCTAATCTTGTATGTTTACTGGCCAAGAAAATTAATACAATTCTTTAGGTTGACAGGTAATATTCTGATCTCTTTACAAGTCCATCTTCACAAACTTTTACTTCATCAATATTTCATTTTTATAAACTAATACAGAATAACTAGTAAAAAGTGCACATTATCTGAAGCAGGAATGTCAATTAAAACAATATACACTACAAAAATAATAATTCCATTTTAGAAAATTCAGAAAGAATATTATAGACCAATCCTCAAAAAAGACAGTATACCTAAGAATTCAATTATTGTAAGACCTTTTATCATAACTTATTATTATATAATATACATCTTTAAAACATAATGGAGCTTTGGGTAGCTGAAGTACAATACTTACGTGTTGTAGCTGCATCAGGCTGGGATAATTTGAGAATTCCTGTTTTTAGCAGTTTTGAAAATAATTCATTTACATCCACCTGACTGAGATGATTATCAGGATATGCCTTAGGAAGACCTTAAAAAAAAAATCATTCCTTAGATGAAAGTAGAACTTAAAGATACAAATTATACTAAGCATTTTCAAAGTTTTGTTCAAGATGTCCTATTAACAATAAATTTTACACACTCTTGTTAAGGATGAGTGAAGTATCTCAAAAGCTCCTAAAATGAACTTTTTATCTTAATATATTCTAGGACAAATACTAAAAACACCGATACAGTATACCCATACTCCTTTCTTTTTTTTTTTTTTTTGTTTTCTTTTTAATTTTATTGTTGTTGTATTACATCCATCCCTTTTTTGCTCCCCTCTGTCCCCCTCCCCACCCACCCTTTCCCCCCACCATACTCCTTTCTATACAATGCAACATACCACCTCCTCTATTTCCAACTATCTAATTTTCTAATCCTCATCTTCTAACCATACTGGGGGTAACAAATACCTAGAACCTAAATGAATTACTCCTCTCCCACTACCAAGACTACCCCGGAAAACTAATGCAGGTAGATGAACCATGTGGCTCAGAACACACCTGCCCCTCTCTGGCCTTTGCTGAATTAGTACTCTGCAAAGCAGCTCAGGCAATTGTTGAACAGGTGTGAGGCTTACTAAAGCTTTAACAATCTAAATGACACAAAGATAACAATCTTCTCTGTAAACTCTCTGGTGAGGAATCAGTCCAACTACATATTTTGTTAAGTACTGATCTACTTATGATTCTTTCACTCAACTATGAAAATAGTATTTTAATGTATTTGTATGTCACTATTATGCATCTCACTATACACCTCCAGAACAAACTGTGAACTACTAAAGATTCCTCTTCATGAGAAGAAATTCAATTTGCGGCCACTATACATATATAATCCCTGCCCCCTAACCACCACATATTCTTCACCCTTAGAGCACAATGTCATGGACTCAGAAGACTAATTAACATCTGTTGAAATGTCTGAATACATGTATGAATGAATCAATCCTGATAGTCAATAACAGCATTTTACACACTAGTTTAACATTTACATTTCACTAGAATTAGCTATGTATATGTTTTAGAGAGATTAACTAGCCATTCACGTGTGTGCAGATGGCCAAGTTTAGCAATCAAGCATGAACTATGGAACCAGACTCCTTAGAATTCTAACTAGAAATCCCACATTCTAGTTGTGTAACATGATCAACTTGCTTATTTGTGCCTAAGTCTCCTTTACCTGTAAGCAAGTTATTAACAGTAATTGTTTCTATCTAAGGTTGATTATTAGGACTAAATGAATTAAGAATAACATGCTAAGCCCTGGCTGGTGTCATAGTGGATAAGGTGCCAGCCTGCGAACCCAAAGGTTGCTGGTTCGATTCCCAGCCAGGGCACATAATCAGGTTGCAAGCCAGGTCTCCAGCCAGCTCTGTAGCTGGAGGCAGGTGAAAGGCAACCATACATTGATGTTTCTCTCCCTCTCTGCCTCTCTTCCTTCCCCTCTCTCTAAAAATAATAAATAAAATCTTTTTTTTTTTAATTTAAAAAACAAAACAAAAAAGAATAACATGCTGAGGTATCTGGCACTATATACACTTTTTTTTTTAACTGCAGCTTTTGCACACTAAATGCAATACAAGAAATCCTCTAAAGAAAAAAAAACCCTAAATTCTAAAGAAAAATAAATTAATATAGCATTTTACAAGTTACAAAGCACTTTTGCATATATCTCATTTGAGTCTCTCATAAAAAATTTTTCTAGGCAAATAATTACTTTTATTGTATTCTGTCTACACAGGAAGAAAATGAAGCCCAGACAGGATATTTGCTTATATTGCCAATCTATGAAGGAGCAGAGTGGACTTCTGACATTAGATTCCAAGTTCTTTCCTTCCTTTTTATTACAGTGACACCAAAAAACAAAAAACAAAAAACTCCAAACATTAAAAATATTAATTAATCCTAATGGTCAACCTATAAATTAAACACTCAAAGCTTTCAAATTAATTAAGTGAATTTCTTATATGACAGTTTAAAATCTAGTGCAAGTTTTGGACAACTCCCTAAATTTGTAAAATGAATATACTGCCATACTAGAGCATGTTTCTGAAGATTCCAAAATAAAGCAAATATCACTATGATTTGGCAGGCTAGTTAACTTTGTAGTTATTTTATAAACCACCATAATTTATACACTTCCTAATTTCCTCAAATTAAAATTAAAATTCATTTTCAAAGCCCTTGCACCTAATGTTATTGTATTCATAACAATATTATTATGCTTCACTCCACAGTAATGAAGACGTTTATCAAAGGAGCTGGCTAGGGAATCACAGGAGTTTTTTCCTACTCTTTTAACATGTTGGGTATAATTATCATCTGAGTGCCAATAAAGACATATGAATGGGCTGACTTTATAATACAACGTCCCCTATATGTACTTAATGTTTATTGGATCACCACACACATACACAAAAAACAAACTTAAAATATCAAATAATTGAGATTTCTGAGGTCTGTCATTTATTTCATTTCTACTTAAGTATATCACTCTTCAGCTTCCACCCAATAGGTTTCATTCTTCCCCTTTTTAATGAACTACTTGTCCTGGTTAAGCATCTCTAGTTGTAAATAGAATCAATATGAACACACATTAGAAAAATAACAAAAACTGAATGAGAACTAAACATTCCAGCCAGATAACATTTCTCTAAATCACGTATAACCCCTCAAACACTATCATTTTTTTAAACTGACAAGGTGGATTATTCAACAAGACAATAATTATTTGTATTTTGAAAAATGTGAAGTTCAGAAAGTACATACCTGAAGGATTCTGAACAAATGCTCCAAGATTTTGTGGATGAACTGGTAAAAATTGCTGTCCTTGGCCAAATGATACTGGCTGAGCAACACCAGTCAGAACCTTTAAGACAAATCTTGGTTTTAAGAACATCCTTTCCACATATATATATTTTTTTTCTTTAAATAATCAAATATACTTGGTTTCTGTATACTCATTTTCTTTTCTTTTTTTTTTTTAAGATTTTATTATTTTCAGAGAGAGGGGAAGGGAGAGAGGCAGAGAGGGAGAAAGACATCAATGTATGGTTGCCTTTCACCTGCCTCCAGCCACAGATCTGGCTGGAGACCTGGCTTGCAACCTGCTTATGTGCCCTGCTGGGAATCGAACATCCTTTCCATATTTTAAGTAAAATTTTTAATACCCTAATCCTATAAAAATATCCAGACATCATAATGCCTGGTTTCTATGATAAAGAAGATCTACAAATATAACCTCACTGGTCACTTCACTTCTAGACTTTCTACAAAGATGAAAAATACTACTTTCCTTAATCTGTTTCACAGCATTATCAAGAAATAAGAATGGGCGTGAAACCTCTTTGAAAAGTTGAAGATACCATGCAAACATAAAGTAACTAACAACTAGCTAGGTAACCTTACACAAATCACCGTATCTTTTGCTGGTACTTTCTCTTATTTCATAAACAAAAGAACGGACATCCAGAGATGTGATCTGTACGTAATCATAGTGGCTAGTTAGCAGCAAAAATGAGACCACAACTCCTGACCTGAGCCCACATATCAAAACTTGTTTTATTTAGCAATCTGAACTCCTTTATGATCATCCTGCCTCACCATCATACTTTGGGTTACAAAGTAGATTGTAAAAGACATCAGGGAACTTTAAAAAGAAAAGCAGTCATGAAAAAAGTACTTGTACAGGCATACAAATAGTGTATTTGTAGTCCAGAGTGTGGTAAGACTTCTACATGTTGCCACTATGTAAACAAATATCCATTCATAAGCCTTACTGGGTACCCATGTGAACTTTCAGTTTTATGTATACACAATAAAAACCTCACAATTCTGTGTAACGTAGGGAGCAAGACTAAGTCAAGTCCCATTCTAGAATACCTGGCAATAATAATGTCATCTTTTAAGAACATACAACAGAGTACATCTAACTAGGCAGGATAATTGTTTTTCAAACTATTAGATATCAACATAACACTGTTTTCCATCACTAATGCTTATAAAGTGCTCTTTAAAATCTTGTTTTTAGGCTTTCTTCCATGCAATGTTACTAGCATAAAATAATAGTCTAAGACAGTGTCAGCAACTGGGGAAAAACCTAAATTTAGCCCAGGAGAATTTTAGCAGGCAAGAAGTAGTCATTAAATATCAACTGAATTAATCATAAATTTTAAGCACACTGGTTTAAAATTATTTCAAAATGCATTTTAAGATGGAATGCAGAACAAGTGCAAAAGAATACCAACACGTGACTATACATGTTTAGGTGATAAAAATGAATGGATGTGGGAGGCAAGTCACAGGTTTGCTACATTAATGTTTATGTCAAATAATTCTATTTGGAAAAAAGAGAGAAAGAAAAAGAATTAGACTATAAAAGGATGGCAGTCTGATTTTCTTATTTCACTGAAGACTAAGGAAGTTCTAAAACAGCAGTCTAAAAAATAAGCTGTATGGTTACTTTAAAGCTTATCAAAGCTCACAGTTCTACAACGTAGCAGAGATCTACAAAACACCCTCACAATTGTATAACAACAGAAAACCATAATGGGGAGACTATACATGTATGAGATCAAGAGGTATATGGCAAAGATCTGTACCTCACAGCACAATTTTGCTGTGAACCGTTAAAACTACTCTAAAAAATAAAGTCGACCCAAAAAAAGTGAAAGAGGAGACACAGATGGGAGAAGGGGAGGCAGAGAGAGAGAGAGAGGAGGGAGGGAAGAGAAAAAAACATTTCTCCTCGATACTGGAAAAGCTAAAATAAATTTTGGGTTGAAATGGCAAATTTCAGCTCCAAGACTCTCTTCCCAATTCCCTGGCCCATGGGATTTTGAAATGTATTAAAAATTTTTCAATCTATATAGAACAAGCTCTCCCCTGAAAACCTCCCTCAAACCCTAGAAACATTAAGTTCTTATCTCCATACAAAGTAACTTTAATAATTACAACAGACCTACCTGTTGAGATGCCTGAATATTTCCTACTGTTATTGGAGCAGGTAAATTGCCAAAATTTCCAAACTGAGAACTCTGAAGGTTCTTTTCATCAAAATAGTGTCCAGAAGCTCTGTTAAGGGGATTTGAGAAACTCTGGTTTCCAGGGCCATGCGGTCCGTTAAAATTTGGTCCTTGAGGTGAATCAAACATTTGTTCGTGTCTTTGGAACTGCAGTCCTTGGGATGAGGCATTAAAAGCACCGCCAGGTGCATCATTATATGGACCAGTCTGACTGAAAGAAACGGATTCAAGCCTTTGTGAAGGATGATTATCAAACCGTGCACCTTGAAGACCAAGGGGAATATCAAACCTTGATGCTTGCTGGTGTTGTGGACCATCAAATCTTTGAGGCACACCGTCAAATCTTGGTTGAACCTGCTGTCCAGGTGGTCCATCAAATCTCTGTGGGCCTGGTTGACCAGTTCTTTCAAATCTAGGACCTGGTTGCCCATGTAATCCATCAAATCTTGGTAAGAGTGATGGCTGACCTGGCTGCCCATCAAACCTTAAAGCATGACAACCATCAAATCTTGGACCACCTTGACCCAGAGGCCCTTCAATTCTCAGGCCACCTCCTGGCACAGGACCCTCAAACCTCATTCCACCTCCCTGTTGGACTAAAGGTCCCTCAAACCTGATCCCAACCCCTGGTTGACCATGTGGACCCTCAAACCTAAGGTTCCCACCAAGTTGATTATGTTGTCCTTCAAACCTCAGGCCAGCTACCGACTGACCATGGGGTCCATCAAACCTCATTCCAACTCCCTGCTGTAGCAAAGGGCCCTCAAATCGGATCCCACCTGCTGGCTGACCATGAGGTCCATCAAACCTAATTGCAGGCCCTGATGGACCATGACCTCCCTCAAATCTAAGTCCACCTATAGGCTGCCCCCGAGGATTATCAAATCTAAGTCCACCCACAGGCTGGCCATGAGGACCCTCAAACCTTAGACCACCAACAGGTTGACCCCGGTGTCCCTCAAACCTGAGACCACCCACAGGCTGGCCCCCTGGTCCTTCAAATCGTAGACCACCTGCAGATCCCTCAAACCTAAGACCAGGGGAACCTTCAAACCGAAAACCACCTCCACCTGATTGGCCAATTGGCCCCTCAAACCTCAGAGGTGTCCCTACTGGTCCTGGAGGACCTTCAAATCTCAAAGGACACCCGCCTCCTAGCTGACTTTGAGGTCCTTCAAATCTCAAAGGGCCACCTCCTCCCATTTGTCCAGGTGACCCATCAAACCGAAGAGAACCTGGTGCAGGAGGTCCATCAATTCTAGGGCTTAATTTATTAGGTCCTTCAAAAATCATCTTGGTTGGGCCATCTCTGGTTACTGATGGCCTACTAGGTCCATCAAATAATGGTCTGTCTTCAGCTAAAGCTGTAAGTCGCTGATTTGTATCAAGGCCGGCAAATCGTGATGCTGGGCTATCTACAAATGGTTTATCTGAATCTTCATATCTAGGTCGCTTAAGTGGAAAACGATCATTGAACGGTGATCTCTGCTCTTCTCGTACACCTTTTAAAAAAGAAAAAATTATTATTTTCCCTGAATCTGAATTTATGTAAAATTATCTTAAAATCTTCCTATATTCATGTAAATGTTTATCTAAAAATATCTGTAACTATTCTCACTTAAAGGGGAGGAAAAAAAAGAGCACCAAGCAACAGGTAATAGGATGCCCTCTAGAGTCAGACACACTTGGTAAAAAAAATTCCCCATTCTGCCAACTTACTATTTGATTTTGAGAACAAGTTATTTAACCTCTCTGGTCTTATTTCCTATCTGTAAAATGGGGTAATAAAATTTCATCGGGTTGTTGTTGAGTATAAATTAGATTACATATATAAAGAACCTAGTAAAATACCCGACACAGAGTTGGCCCTACAAGTATTAGCTCTCTTCCCTTCTCTGTGAAGGAAAAAACAGATCAAAATAGAAAAAGGTAGTCTCAACAGTCATAAGAATCCATCCCCACTTAGCTTGTTCATTTTCCCTTCACCGCTGTGTGATTCAATAGGCATAATCTGATTTAACTTTCTACCTTTAGCAGAGACTTGCTCGTCATGTCTTCTCCGGCCCTCATGGGGTGAAAGATTCTCAGCATAAGTACGACTCCCAGATATAGGAGAAAGACGTCTTGCTCTTTCACTAAATTGTTCTTTTCTGTCAAACTGTGCTCCACTATTCCTACTTGCATGTTTACTTTTGGATGGCTCACATTCTATTCCAGACAACAAGGCATCAGTCAAAGGGTAGTCAAAAATATCAGGATCTAAGAGATCAAGTCTTGGAAATGAATGCTGAACCTGTGTCCTTTTCAGTTTTGCTTTATGTTCATAGTAGGTTAATTCAGCATCAGATAAGAGAGGTTTCTTTTTTAATCCACCTTTATTTTCTTCTGTAGGACTATCGCGTACATTGCATCTATGTTTACCTTCTTGATACTGAAATAGCTGTCGAATTTGATGCACAACAAGAAGGAACTCATCCTGTGTAATTTCACCAGATGCTAAACGTTCACTCGTCTGCATGGGGTGATAAAAGGAAATCAAGTATTTTAAATGTAAATGGTTCTTATAAAAATACTAAGACAAAGAGAATAATGATTACATGGGATCATGGTAACTACCTTTTGAAGTAATTCTCTTTTGCTTGCAAGTGTTAACTCTTTAGGAATCTGAAGATTGGCATCTACACTTAATCGATGCTGCTGCTTTGGTGCCCGAAGTGACAAGATTCCTTTAGTGCTTGACCAGCTTTCCCTATGTCTTAGATGAGGAGATTTACTGTGTTCATCCCCCTGTTGTAAGCTGAAAACCATAAAAGCATTACGTTACTTCATAAAATGTTTTTAAATACTCAGGACCACACACTTTAAAGAATCCTTTTCAAAGGATCTGGTTAAAATGAGTATATGTAATGATAAAAAAAATAATGAAATGATGAAGAGCACAATATATGAAGTCAGGAAAATCAGATAATTAATTCTAATTCTTGCATGTTCTTGATGTGCAGCCTTTTGGTAGGTTAACCTTTCTAAACTTCCTTATCTGTAAAATAGGAATAATTATGGTATTTAACCTATGTGGTTCTAAGAATTAAATTGAAAAATAAGTACCAACTATAGCACCCAGTGAACATTATCCAATTTTTAAGTTAGTACTGTATGTTAAAATATATATAATCTATTTAATTAAAATATGAACATCCTACCTTTTATTTTCTTCCCAACCCGATTTCCATCTTTTGGCAGACTTGGAACTTGGCCAATTTTCTATATTCTCCTTTGGTTCAACACCCAACTTTGTAGAATGTTGATTTGCAGTCTCTTGTGGTCGGTCCTCTTCAGTCTTTTTCATTCGCCTTGGATCTCGAACATCCTGTTTAGTACTTCTCTTAGCACTTCTTTCGTCCCTGGAAGGTGGCATAAATTCTTCCATATGTGACTGTTTACATCCTGTTTGGCGAATCTTTCCAGGTTTGGGTGTTGAGGTTGGAGACATACTCCTTTGCCTTCGTTTGGGTGACCGCCTATCTCTTCTCTTTGGAGAATGTATAATCGGTGACCGAGACTTAGGTGATCGTGATCTTGATCGCTTTCTAGTACTTGATCTCCCGGGTTTTGTTCCCTGTTTTTCCAATTCATCTGTTATTGTATCCTGTTTTTGTACAATGCCATTAACAATTTTATTTCTACCTCCAACCAGTCTGTGTTCAGATGATTTCATATGCTCATCTTTATCTTTTTTTTCTGTAGTTTTTCTCTTCTCTTTTATATCATCATCTTTGCTATCATTCTTATCTTGAAGATGTTTTTTTAATCTTGGATCTCTCTTGCTCATATCACATACCCTTGGGCACTCAGATTCTTGATTTTTCAAGTCTTTTGTGTGGGATAATTTGTTTTTCAAAGGTGATGGTGATTTGGATTTAGATTTAGACTTAGAATCTAATTGGTCAAGTTCTTTCTTATTTTTTTCACCTGATTTACTTTTTTCTTGTTTGGAAGAATTTAGTTTTTCAGAGGGTATAGTTTTACTTGTCTTAATATCAGATTGGTTTAATGTATTCATTAGGAATTCTTTTCTGTGACTTTGGTCTTTTCCATGAGAAGAATGTTGACTCATTCTATTAAGACGGGGATCCCGGTTTCCTTTCAAATCCTGAATTTGTAAGGATGGACCTGGACGGCTTTTCTCAGGTTGCACAGGAATCTGATGGGGACTTTTAACTGCCATAGAGGGAATTTGTGAAACATGTAGTTTGGATGGTGCAGATCCAGGACCTAAGTTGGATGTCTCCTGCTGAACGCTAAGAGAAACTGCCTGAAATACAAATTAAATGTTCATGTCAATAATGTAAAACATGCAGATTATTTATCAAGAAATTGAAAGGATGTGCTTATTTAATATATATATTTGTTCAATGCAGTTTTTATATTGTGTACTTCTAATGTTTAAATGGAGATTAAAGTGGAAAGAAAATTTATATACTTACATTGCCTGTTATTTCTTACTAGTACCTTACTTTGGAGTTTTATAATATAATCTCTGGGTTGAATGGGGAAAAATCCATTTCTTAATTATTCTGGATTCTGAGCCAGACTGATACTAAGAAACTGCTAAATAAACCACTCTACTCCAGCTTCACAAGAGTTAATTATTCCAGCTAAATTGTTAAAAATTTAGTTCCTCCAAAAGTAACAGATAATATACAAAAAGTCTGCTTTTCTGTACCTTCTCACTCTCAATTAAGTGCCAAGCAAAATAACTTAGTATAAGGTCACTGGTGCACATAAACATGCAATCTTCTTGGACTCCTAAATTTTATGGCAGCTCTTCTTTGATGGATTCCAGGAGCCTGATTTCTGCTCATAAAGCATAAGCTTGTAAAACATTCAAGACTACGAGAACATTCGCCACAGTATGCCTACCATATTGGGGCTGATATTAAATCCACATGATATAACTGTTAACAAAACCAAACGTTAACTTAGAAGACAGCAATCCAATAAAAAGTACTTTTGAGGGCCTTGGCGAGGTACCTCAGTTGGTAAGAGCATCATCCTGATACACCAAGGTTGCATGTTTGATCCCTGGTCAAGGCATATACAAGAACCAATCGATAAATGCATAAATTAAGTGCAAAACAAATCGATGTTTCTCTCCTACTGCCTCTCTTTCTGAAGTCAATAAAAAATATTTCTTAAATAAAACTGTAACTTAAGTGGTTTATATTCAAGTGATTTTTACAAGGATAAGAAAATCTGCTCCACCAAAATACGTAATTTGTGAACTACAAGTGGGAAAATACATTAATAAAAATGTTACTAAAATCCAAATACAAAATTACTTCTCGATCAGAAAACATGTTTAAAATATTTAAAAGGCAAATTTCCTCTACTTACCAGTTGTGCTTTAGCTTGCTCTAGTTCAAGCTCCAGCTTTTTCTGCTGAAGTTCTAGTAGCTGTTTTTGTTTTGCCAGTAACTGTTGCCTTATTATTTGTTCTTGGGTAAGATTCTTTTGTATATCAGGAACAATTGGAGGAGTAGAGATGCTAGGGGAATTGACCACCGTGCCAGGTGTTGAAGGCTCTTCAGGCTATAACAGAAAATTATGTGTTAAAAAACTATGTATCATAGCTAAAAAGGAAGCCAAGAGGAAACTAAAAGTTATCAGCTCATCTCTTAATACCATTTATAACTTTAAGCAGCCAATCATGTTTAAAAGAACACAGAAAACTGTTCAGGAATTTAAAATCAAAATATACTATGTAATACCTAACGAGATTGTATTTTTAAATGCACTGTGAATCTGAAGGGAAAAAAAATTTAAGTTGTTTCAGTACAGGATATTCTTGGCATTTCTTTCTGGCAGGAAATTTTAGAAAAGTCAAATTTTGACAGTAAAAAATATTAGTTATATACCATTCTTGTAAAACTTACCGATTTATTTAAAAATTTAGGATTCACATGGATGCTAGATGTATTCACATTGGGGGGTAGAGGTTTAATAGGCCAAGCAGGATCTAACGAATTGACTCTGACATCCAGGGCATAAAGTTTCTTCAATGGGAATATTTCATCCCATGTGGAACGTAACTTAAATAAACTTTTTCTAGTATTTTCATCCACCTAAAACAACAGAACAATTCTATGGCTTGTTAAGTTACTATAGAATGTTTTAAATATTAAGTATAAAGCTACAGCAATCTGTTGTACCTCACATATAGCATAAATACTGCTCATTCATGAACATATATACAAGTTAAAATTTATGTAAGACATACTTGGTATGCAAATATAAATTTCTCCCTCAAAAAAAAAAAAAAAAAAGAAGAAAAATTAAAGTTATCACCTAGCCTTCATGAAAGCAAACCACAAGTCTTTGCACTTTTAAAAATACAATTGTACAGGAAGGTTGGCTTTGAGATTACTGAGACAGAGAACTACTATTAGAGGACAGAGCCCAGAGATGCTCCTGTGCTTCCAAAAAAAAACCCTCAAAGGGCCTTCTGGGCAGAACGTAGATGTGCAAGTCAGACACCTAAACAAATTACAAATGGACTTTCTTAAACTTGCTTGTCACTAAATAAAAGGGCCATTGAAAAATAAAATTAGTACATAATGTTTCCAAATTTTAGGGCTTGATATAGCTTTCCTAATGCTATTCTTACTCTGCACAAAAATGTAAAACCAGAAAGTTGACTTGATGGCTTCAGTATCTTAATTTACATGATAGTACAAAGTTAAAAATTAAGACAGAACAATCTCACTAATCAATCTTCTGCAATACAATATGGCTGATACCTAAGAACAAGCTATTTGTGGAGTGGAAGGTACCATAATTGTTAAAATTTAAAAATCTTACCCACTGATGAGCTTTAATTTTATATGCTCATGCTTACGATGGGTATAATTTTTTTTACATTAGCCATCAGAGAAACCTAGCACTTAGGCAAACTGAATTAGGTATAAACTTTAGGATAATAAAGCCTTGACTCTACTCAAGTCTTTAACTAATTCTATTTACTACAAGGTCATTTTCATCAACTGTAGTGCTCTAAGACCCAGTGAAAATCAGTACTCTACCGAACACCCAAATGAATCTGAACATCCTGAAACTGATACCAAGATGTTGGTTAGACCCTCAACTTCTGTAAAGCAAAGTGAACCTCTCCTTAAGGCTATGGGCTCAGTTAAAGTTATTTAGCAAAGGTCTAAAATACATTATATCAACAAGCTCCTTAACACAATCTGAAACACAGCTTTCCATATTTCTTCTGCATATACTTAGCAGTATTTCTTTTCTCTAGGAACTTAAAGGGAGAAAGATTACTCAAGCAGCAGCTACATTTTCTAACAAGTAAAATCAGATACTATTTTTTCAAAATAATCCAAATTCTCCAACTCTGACAACTGTAAGTTTACTCCAAACACAAATACATCTAAAATGTAAGAACTACCACCAATTTTTTATATTAGAAAACTCTAAACCTTACTCTTATAAACGCCCCTTTGCTAAGTGTCCAAGTTTAAGCCTCATGACTTACTTCAGCCAATATACCCTTGTCCTTCTCAATGTTAATGCCTGTATTTACCAAACTACCAGACACATTGCTATCAAGAGCTTCCATCTCTAGCTATAAACAAGCCTCTCTTCTAAACACTAAAGGGATAAAAAGTATTTCCAATATAACCTTAAGCAGTTAACTAATCTGATATTCACCTATACCTAGAACGTTAATATAAAACATACATGAACAAAGTAACACAAGGACACGTTTCTAGGGAAAAAAAAAAAAAAAGATATTTCCAGGCATCAATCACAGGTTGAGATACACTAGTGGATTACTTTTTCCCTTCATATAGGAAGAGCCCAACACCCTAACACCAGAAATGTAAATCAATGAAATTTGAAATACTTTTGTTGCTTCAGATCTTTTTGCCCATCTAAAAGCAGTCATCTATTCTTTAACGGGTAATGTAAAATCCCTAGGATTTGTGTTAAATGTCTAACATAAGACACTACCCTTAACATGGTACTTAATAAATGTCCAAGAGAATAAAACATTTCACCACCCAAGAAAACCCAACACAAAGGCAAGTATTTATTTAATCAGGAACACATTTTTTTTTTTTTAAATTCAAATGTTTCTAAATGCAATATATACCTTTTCAAACACACAAATAAATGTTGCTACTAGATTTTTAGTAAAGGCAGTGAGATACTCTCGTCCAACGTTTTTCACGATAGAATCCATAAGGTACATAACAGGAAGCTTCTCTGAGGAAGGAGCCTGAATAAAAAGAAACTGAGAAGTTTAGTATAATGAATTGCCTCCAAAAAAAGTACTTTCAAAAGTGAGTTTTAATCCTAAAATACAGACCTCTTTTGCTGATAATTTAAAGTTTATGAAACAGCTGTGTCCAATCAAGCACTCATTTCTTAGTGATCTTTAGCTGAGCATACAAAATAAGCTCAAAATCACCATTAAGAAAAAAACCTTAATCTCTAATAAACTCATTTAACGCTCAATGGAATTTCAGGTTCAAATGGTAAAGACACGTTTTAAATATCCAAAAATAAGGGGGGCTTTTTTCTGCAATCCAAGCATAAGCTTTGTTGATCTGCATTAACTTATAATGGTGCACCTCAACTCAATTGAGTTTTCAGAGACTTCTAGGAGAAACCCTAATTTTCATAAGCATATTTTATATGTTAAAGTCTGTTAAGATTTTTTGTTACCTGTAAAATCATTAGGGTTACTTCTCTATAATCCAATGTACAAAATTAAGTATACTTCACACTTGAAGTTAATGGCAAAAAAAAAATAAGACACCTTTAAACTTGCAGGAAGGTGCAAGTTGTTACTGATAACAAGAAAAACTGGATGGAGCAGCCGCTGAGTCAGGTAAATCAGGTTGAACTTGACTCTGGAAACCAGGATTTGTCCTGAAGATTTTCTTCACAGCGTGAACTCTCCGTCGAACTATTTTTCCTCTGGCATGCACAAACCAGGGGTTCTAAATTTGTGCAGCCAGTGTGGTGATTCGGATACAGGTGGCCCTTTCCAAAGCAAACAAGTGTTGCCCCAGTTCAACTGCAATGCCTACTTATCACTGGCTTTTAGACGGCACAGCAAGTTTCCAGAAACCATCAGCAGGTTCACAGAATTGCTGAGGAGCATTAAGTCACACCATATACAGTAAGTGTTAAAATTTAACTCCACTGGAGCAACCATGATTTAAAAAAAAAAAAAAAAAGGCCCATTTACCCATCCCATGTGTATAGGAATCTTAACCCTGAACAACACTTATCCATAGCTACTACCTGTAGCTAGGGTAGGCTCACAGTTCTGCAGTACACAAGTCTATCATTTCACAAAACCAATTGCCCATACAAGTGTGTAGAAGAGTGCTCTTGCTTCCGATAACCTTTACTACAATCAAAATTGGCTACATTTGAATAACCTTGTATGAAAAAATTTTTTACAATACTATCTAATAAAAGGGTTTCACAATGCCACGGCATGTGGGTAAATTAAGAATTAACATGTCAAATGCTTTATTGCTGTGTCTTTATCTTACCATGTCATGTTTTACACCATTTTAGTCATTGTGGGACTTATGAAAATAGGCTCTCTATAAAACCAAAATCTGTTCAGTAGGCTAATTTTTTATTGCACAAGTGAATCCTATATGTAACATTTTTTCACTACTACTGCCTCATGGAGTCAATTAGGTGTGAATCCTTAAGTTTAGTAATGCCAGAGATGCTAGAGAATGACACAAACATTCACCTCCAGAAACACAAAACCAAGCCAGTTTGCTACCAAATGACAGAAAATCCCTCCCCTCACCCTCAACCCCAACCCTGATTAAGGTATTTCCCCAAAGTGACTTTTACATCTTTTCCTCAATCTGGCTTTACAAAAATAACCAGGAAACGTGTGCCAAAAAAATTTCAGCTGTCTTTTATCAGCAAATAGTCCATCTATTTTCACCACTGTGTAGCCATACACAAATACAAGTTTTAATGTGATCACTATATTCAGCATTTACTTTTCACTTCTCGAAGATCTTCTGGATCCATCAAAATCCAGAAGAAGAAAAAAAACCAAACTTTTGAGTGACAACCTGAGCTGCTAAATATTAGGCTCTGTGGAATATTAGTAACCCCCCCCCCCCAAAACGAGGTAATCAGGTTTTAAAAAAATCAATGTTATTTTTTTAAAGCACAAGTGGTTTGGGGTTTTTTAAGGCATTCAATGTCAAGTTAAACCTTCAACAAGGCCAAAACCTAAGTTTTCATGTCCAGCATGTTTGTGGTATCAATAAGAAGGATGTTGAGTATGAGGAATGCTTCCTTTTAAAATCTCATACTTTAAAAATAGCTGTTCCACACAGACATTCACAGGAAAGGAGAGTGAAGGCTTGTATTTTAGCTGTCAGACTGAGCCATGACAAACTTGTTGAGCCCTTAAAAAAAACTTTGTCCTCTTTCAATTAACATATGAAAGGACCACCTGAAACCGTGTATCTTGTGAATATATTTACCCAAGAGTAGATGGAACCTAAGAATGAACCCAAGTCACTTAAAGACTTTTGTTTAAAAACACACAACCACGTAGATAAAAATAAGTCTTGGAAGCAGATTCTACACCTTACAAAGGTAAATAAAAAAAGACAAATACATATTTTATATGTTTTATTCACAAATTTTATAATACCAGTCACACATTTCAAAACCATTTATTAGTCAGACCACTCAGTTTACACTAGACAGAAACCGCCTCTAAACAATATATTGGTGGTTGTTGTTCAAGTGGCCTTTTAAAAGGGGTTCACTCTGCTAAAAGGAGGCTCGTCCTGATCATTTCAATCACTAACAACTAGAAAAAACTAAACCATAGTACAAGCTTGAAAAGTAACTTAAAACCTAGTACTGGGAAGCTACGAAAATTCATCATGATAACTAAGTTTAACAGTAACTTTACTTAAGTGACAGATCACTCCCACATGAATCCACAGAAGAGGAGGACTACAGGGAAATACAGGGTGGCAGAGGACCCCTTCTGTCAAGGGGTGAAGAAAAGCATGTCTTCGCTATCAGGGAAGGGAAGAAAAAAAGAGAGAAGGAAGAGGAGGGACTCTACTTTGAAAAAAAACTACAAGTACTTGTTACCCAATGGGCCAGTTCTCCACCTACAGGTTGGATAAGATCTCCTCCCCCCACCCATACCCCACCCTCAACCCCAATTTCCCGTAGTGGAGGACAAATAAAGCCCTCCGATAGGAGAACTTAAGTTCTACCTAGCCGCCCCCACCCCAAAATGGGGCTGACGGGTGCGAGCAGCTGCCTGGCTGGCAGGGAATGGATTCTTCTCTCTTCCCTTTTGCATCATGTGCTTTCCAGGCGCCATGTTGGGCTCCGAACGAGCGGCTGCTCCACTCGGGGCCAAGTCCCTGTTCCCACCCACCAACAGCTCGCTCCCAGGTCCCCCTTCACCTCCTTCCAACCCGCGTAACACAATTACCCAAAAGGGGGCTGGGGGCAAGGGGGCTGAGAACCGCTCCCCACCTTCCCAGGGGCTTGAAACGCTTTTAACTCTTCCTTCCCCACACCACGAACTGCCTTTAAGTGCCCCCCGCCCCCCGCGCAGGGCTCTCTTCAAAGCGTGTGTCGGGCTCTACAATGCGGTGGCCTAAATAGGGGGCTGGAAAACGGAAGCGGGGCTCCACCCTGGGTCCTCCCCACGCCCTCCCCCCGAGAGAGGCCCACGCTCGAAGCCTGGGCCCACGACCGAGCCAGAGTTGGAGGGGGAGGGTTGGAGAGGAGGGACGCTGTCCCCCTTCGGATGGAAGCGAGACCTGGGATGAGGCTGCCACTAAAATCAGGGAGTATTAGAAGAATAGGAGGCTGCGGGGTGTATAAAAACCTTGGCGGTTTGGGCCTCGATGAGAGAGACGATCTCCTTGGCGAAGGGCAGGTTCTCCTCGGCTAGAATGGTCAGCATATTGATGTGCGGTTTGCTATTGAAGGTCAGGTCTTCGAGTGACGACTGATAATCCCGACAGGCGTCCTCCCGGGCCCCCGCAGTACCGGCCTCGGCCGGCGTCTGCTCTGACATTGCGCCGCGGCCCCCCTCCGAGATCCGCCGCAGCTGAAGCTCAAGCCGCTCTCGACACCCCGCCTCCCTTCCGACTCCTCTTCCTCTCCCCGCGTCTCTCGCGGCTCCGGCCTCACCACATGCTGACCGCGGAGGGGGGGTTAGGGGACGACACAAGGGGGACCTCGGGTACGAAACGCCGCCCTCTCACGCGTGAGCTCCGTCCACTTCCAGCCACCACAGAAGCCGCTTTCTCTCCAGGCACAAAATGGCGCCGGCACTGGCGGCTCCTGCTCCGAAAATGTCTGTGTTCCCAACCGCTGCGTCGTGCGAAATGAGCTAGGGGAGGGGAAATGTGCGGGGGAAAGGGCGGGGCCGTTGGGCAGCCGCAGACGTGATTGGCTCTCCCGGCCACGTCACAAGCCCCTCCTCCGGCTCTTCCGCAGAACGTCCGGGCGCCGTCTGCGCGGCCTCCCTACCGGTGCTTTCGCAACGCCTAAGGTTCAGAGGTGCGGTGGAAAGACGGCTCTTCTCATTGGCCAGTTCTTAAGGGACTGTTCGATCATCTGTTGCCATAACAACCCGTTCGGGGAGCCCGGTGGGCCTGAGCGAGGCTGTTCCCGAACCCCAACCCTGCCCGTTTAGGGAAAAGCTCAGCGGTCCCAGTCTTCGTCCCTCCCTCGGGGATCCCTTAGCCACAGGTCGGCTCCGGCAACCCTCCTCCTTCCCACCTCCCCGCCGGCCGGGCGTGTGGGCCCAAGGGAGCGGAGGCTTTCGGCCCTCTGTATATATTTCGCCACTCGAGTCTCGGTGCTCCCGAGGTCTTGGGCGCGAACAGCTGCTGGACCCGACCGTTCTTGCCGGAACTAAGAACCGGAGAAAGATTTACCCGAAACCTCGGGAAGAGTCGCTGGAGGGTAGACTCCAGCACGCGTGTACACCCACCAATAAAAACACACACTGGCTGGCTTTCTTGAGTTGAATCCCCAGGAAAATGTCTTTATCGAGAAGAAGCTCGGTGTGAAAGGCTTTCCCCTAGAGATTTTGAAAAGATCTTTGAGAAGCGCGCTCAGAGCCCTGGGTTGTATTTTTCAAAACAGCCACACCCAGCCCCGAGCCGGATAGCTCCTCTCGCCAACCTTGCACACTTCGAAACACCCTTAGAATACCCTATTTGGTGCACGTAGGAAAGATACTCATATTTCACCTCTTAGTTTCTTTTCTCAACCTTCCAAAATCCTGTTGGGAGGCTGGAAACGATACTCTTAAAAGCACAAAGCATTCAAATAATTCTGCCGTGGAGCTACCGCACAACACAAACTAAAAAGGTTTTGTTTTGTTTTGTTTTGTTCATTGAGAAGAGATAGTATCCTAAATGTAGGCTAAAAAAAAAAAAAAGCAGAAGTGCTAATTAGATCAAGTTTGCTTTATAGGCTAACAGGCTCTGTAGAGATACTTTGTTGTTCCCCACAAGTAACTGCTATTAAGAAATAAGCAATTAATTTCTGTTACATATAAAGTAGCATTTTTGTTTATTTTTCTTCTGTTCTGGTTAGGTTTTTGCAGCTTTATTGAAATATAGTTGATATATAATAAGCCACATAAAGTTGACAAGAAGATTGTTTTGACATATGTATCTTTCATTTCTTCTTAACATAATACTGCATATGAATGAGAAGTAAAGCTGGGAAGGAGAGCTTGCCTTTTCCAGTGTGAAGCTAAGAAAGATTAGTGACTACTATTTATTGATCTCAGTAACTTCACACCATCGTTGGTGGTAGTATTCAGATATAACAGTTAAAATTTAGGAGTTTTCTGAGTTCCTCTTTTCTGGAGTGAGACAGATGCGTGGGGTGAGATAGTACTCGATCAGTTTTCCTTGTCATTTTAAAGGTGAATTTAGTTACTAAACTTTTTAACAACCAAGTGCACTTCAAAAAACAAAACCTCTCCACGCTCTGGTTTGGCTTCTATTTGTAAGCCTCCCAGGCTACACACAGAATAAGTAATATATGCTTAGCACGTAAATCAACAAATCTATGTACCCCCAAAAGACAGGAAAACTCAAGAGTAAGGTAGCAATCTTATGCAAATCATGTGCTATACTAAATCAAGAATATTTTTCTTTATATCCTCAGATAGCAAACTAAGATAATGAGTATTTTAAAATAAATAAATGCATGAAACTTCTCTCATGATAGTTTCAGTGCCAGTCCTGTCATCAGAATATGCAACTAATGCCCTGTTTGCACCAACATTAAGCCCATTACCAACCAGCCCATCTCTGATCTTTGTAGTGGCGAACCTGATAGGCCCTTGGCCCAACTTTCATGAAATGTAAAGCTCAGTTATAATTATAATCTCATGGAGTAATATGAAAAAGTACTACATCAGACCAGGAAACAGTAGGCATTCCACAGGTATTTTTAAAAATGAAACCTGCTGAAGAATATGAAACCTTTCCATTATTTTGAGGAAATAACTATACTCTTCCCTTGGTTCACAAAGCATTTGAAAGGGAAGAGCTGATTTCTAAGAAAACAAAACAAAACGCTGTAAGCTTTGTTCGAGGCAATTGTTTTCCCTTCTGATGTAAAATTTTAATATCATTAGAAAGACTGAAATGTGTACACTAAATGTAGAAATTAAAAAGGAAATAAGACTTAAAAATCAATCCCTTTGATAAGTTATATAAATGTCTAATAACTGAAATAAATATAATTTTATTCAGGACACCTGAAATAAATATAATATTGTACATCAATTGTAACTGAAGAATATATACAACAGATCCTAATGATACAGCAAAAATGAAAAAATACAAACATCTTCAGTTATTTTTTTTAAAAAGCAATCCCTTTGAAAACAGATAGTTAACTAGCACTACCAGCAGGTGGAATTTTCCCTTTAACATATTATTCAAAATATTCAAAAATAATATTTACACCACATGTATAGTATATGTATATACAGGGTAGGGCAAAAGTAGGTTTACACTTGTAAGTACCTGAGAGTTTATTCTTTAATTTTTATTTATCAATTATCATATTATTGTCCTTATAAACAATCATAAACCTACTTTTCTCCACCTTGTATAATATTTATAGTATATAATGTATATATAATACTTCTACATTGTATATATGTTGCCTTATGTATATATTCTTACTATAAAATGAACAATGCTATCCATTTTAATATTCTTTATTGTTTTATTATTAATATTTTATAATTACAAAAGTAATACATGCCTAAGCTAAAGCTCTCAAATACAAGTATAAAAATAAAAATAAATGACAGTTTCCTCTCTCTGCCCTTGGTCACAAGGTAACCACTGTTCATGGTTTAATATATATCCTTCTATATTAGGATGTGTCTTTTTCAGTTAACACACACACAAACAAAAAGTGTATAGCATTTTATTTTTGATCTTTACAAAAATGGAATCATTATATATAGTCCATTACTTGCTTTTTAAACTTAGGATATCATGGATACCCTTTCATGAACAGCTCTAAAGCTATATAAGTCAAAGCATTTGTCTTTAAAGTCTGTGGCTTAGAAAGATAGCTAAGAAAAGAATAAAGCCATTCCAGTGTTTTGGGGTTTTTTTGTTTATTTGTTTATTAAAGATTTTATTTTACTGTTTTTAGAGAGAGGGGAAGGGAGAGAGACATCAAAGTATGGTTGCCTTTCACCTGCCTCCAGCTATGGATCTGGCTGGAGACCTTGCTTGCAACCTGGTTATGTGCCCTGGCTGGGGAATCAAACCAGTGACCTTTAGGTTTGCAGGCCAATGCTTATCCACTATACCACCAGCCAGGGCTTCCAGAGTTATTTCTAAAACAGGCTCTAAAATTGGCATGCAGTAGATATTCAATGAATATTTGTTGACCCAGACCTTCTGATTTCAATTTCACCTTACTTGACCACTGTTACATCCTACTAGCTCAAGGAAGTAAATACTGGGTTAGTTAAGGAACTAAGAGTTGAAACTTGGTATTATAGAGTTTAGAGATAATCAGGGAGGGAAGCTGAATGACAATTCAAATGATGTGGCCACCATGTTCCAAAAACCAGTTCATTTTTGGGGGGCTTAAAAGTTTTATTTTGCCAGCAATCCTAATCTTAGCATAACAATTGTGGAGAAGGACAAAAATGAATCTGAATACACTGTTCCATTAAGCAAATAGATGAGCTACCTGATGAAATGAAGAAACCTGAGACAAGGTTTAAATTTTCATACAGCCATATCAGCATAAACTTTAAAAGTATGTTTAAAGCTCTGGTTGGTGGCTCAGTGGAATGGCCCCAGCTTGAGAACCCAAAGGTCACTGGTTTGATTCCCAGGCAGAGCACATAACCAGGTTGCAAGCCAGGTCTCCATCCAGGTCTGTAGCTGGAGGCAGGTGAAAAGGCAACCAGACATTGACATTTCTCTCCCTCTCTGCCTCTCTCCCTTCTCCTCTCTAAAAATAAGTAAAATCTTTAAAAATAACAAATAAAAATATGTTTAATATTAATCCTTGGTTTCGAACAGTTTTTGCTGCATATCAACCATTTTTATAGTTTCCGGGGCTTTTAGCAGCAAATATTTATTTCCTCTCTCACGTGTCTGGAGGTGGCTCAGCTAGGCTTGACTGGAATTAGTTGGACTTGACTTAAGGCAGTTGGTTGGGGTCAAGCCTCTCCCCTTATTTCTTCTTTCTCCTAGGACCAGTGGCTAGCTGGGACATGTCCAGGAGAGTAGGCAGAAACAGACGCAGGTGGAGGAAGGCTGGAGGAGAGGGCGCCCTGGGGGATGGCTCCGGCCACTGGCCTGGCCCTCTCAGGTAAGTGACAAGGTGGACCATTGTTACTCTGGAGCTTCCATAGTGAGCAAGGGACCAAAGCCTCCCTCAGAGGAGTGTGCGATTGCTTCCTTAGGCCGGTAACCCAGAGCCAGAACCAGACTCGGCTCCAGCCTCAAACCTGACGCTTAATACGCCATCTGCCAGCCACTGACAGGGGTTTCTTGGAGCTCACGTGGCGGCATATCAGAAGGTTCATAGGTTAGAAATGGACTGGAAGAAGGAAGAAAAACTTATATGCGAAAGAATATGGATGGGAGCCCATGATGACATGGAAAGAAAATAAAATGGTATTAAGGAACAGCAGGAGAGACTTTATTGACCAAAAAAAACCTCTTTGGGGAAGCAAGAGGTTGGTAACGATATTTTTAGGTTGGTGTGATACGTAAATATTTGTTATATTAAATATTGAACCTTTTTTTAAAAAGAAATTTTAAAAAACAGAAGGTGCCTGTTGAGGTCTTGATAAATACCTAGAAATGGCATTCATCATTTTGGCTCACATCTCAAAATGGAACGAAACGAGTTATAAAGCCAAGCACATCATCACTTGGGGTGAGAGAAGATATCCCTTGTCTCCACTAGTGGGAAAACTTTAAAAAATCATATAATAATGATGTGTGTGTAGAATTCCAATACAGGAAGATCATGAAGCATTGAGAACAATGATTTAATCTATTATATCATTTAAAAGAGCTCTATATGCTCCTTAAGGCTCAAGAATAATGACTCGAGTATATGCAACCCAAATATAAAATCTCTGGTTCATAAACAACTGCACCCTGATAAACTGGTAACCCCAGTTTCCTTAGGTTGGTAAAGGTAGAGACAATGAAGTAAATCAAACCCTTGTTATAATAATCTGCGTATGTGGTATTCATTTCGGGAGATGGGAGCGGAATAGTGGCAGCAGTAGGGGTTTGCAGCCAACATGAGCTGCCACCTTACTCTGGCCCCAGGCTGGCTCCTAAGCTTTCAATCATGCCCAGTATACGTAGTAGCTCAAGGTGACTTTGCCACCACACACTGGGTCATCATGAAAGAAGAGAAGATCCAGCAGCAGAATTTTTGCTGAGTTTGTGACACAGCATGAAATTGAAGGCTGGGCTAGATAGCAAACACAGGGGCTTGTGGTTCTTGGGTCTCAACATGCTACTAGAAGCGAGTTCGCTAATATACACAGAATCTATCTTTCCCTCAAGACATTTGAAACCAGAGATGAAATGAAACTAAGTAAAGATGCAATTCATCCTTAATCCCCTTGACTATTGATTAAGTCTAAGTGATCAGCTCCTTTTCCTAAATGCCTAACAGAAGAAAGGGCATATTTTCTGGAGGAGGGGAGATACATACTCCAGTCTCTAAAGTCTGGGAGACATTAATTACAATATAAAAGATTAGAGTTCTGGCTAGGTGGTTCAGTTGGAGCATTACTTTGTACACCAAAAGACCGGGTTTGATTGGTCAGGGCATATATCCAGGTTTTGGGTTCGATCCCTGTAGGGGTGTATGGGAAATAAACAATCCATGTTTCCATCTCACACTGATCTCTCTGTCTCACTGTCTCTCTCTCTCTCTCTCTGTCTCTCTCTCTGTGTCTCTCTCTCTGTGTCTCTCTCTCTGTCTCTGTCTCTCTCTCTTTCTCACTCTCTCTCTCTCTGTCTCTCTCTCTCTCTCTCTCTCTCTCTCTCTCTCTCTCTCTCTCTGTCTCTCTCTCTCTCTCTCTCTCTCTCTCTCTCTCTCTCTCTCTCTCTCTCTCTCTCTCTCTCTCTCTCTCTCTCTCTCTCTCTCTCTCTCTCTCTCTGTCTCTCTCTGTCTCTCTCTCTCTCTCTCTCTCTCTATATATATATATACTCTTTCTTCTTCTCTCTAAAATCAATAAATTTACCCTTGGGTGAGGATTTGAAGATTTTTTTTTTAATGAAGACTTGAAAAGAAGCAGAGCAATGTGACCCAAAATCAAAAGAAAAAAGTCAATAGAAGCAGATCCATAGATGATGACTCAGGTATTGAAATAGAAGGATTATATAACTATTATAACTGTTAAAGAAATTTCAGGAAAAGATACACAAAATTAATGAAAATATAAAAGAATTTTAACAAAGAAATGAATCTCTAAAATAAAACCAAATAGAAATTACAGAAATAAAAGAAAAAACAAAGTTAAAAATGTAGCTTACTAAATATCTGGTCTTTATTTCTTAGTCACCTTGATTTATTTTGATATAGCAGTGCCCCTTATCTGTGGGGGGTACATTCTAAGACCCCCCTATGGATACCAGAACTGTGAATAGTACCAAACCCTATATAAATAGTATTTTCGAGGTCTGTCCCGAAATTATCAAGCCAATGTTAATATAATTTAAACATTATATTTAATGTTTATGTTTAATGTTTAATGAAAGTTTGCACTGCAGATACTTTCAGAACAGACCTCATATAATATATACTATGTTTTTTCCTATACATACATACCTGTAATAAAATTTAACTTATAACTTAGTCACAGTAGGAAATAACAACAACTAATAATAAAATAGAATATTACAACAAAATGCTATAATAAAAGTTATGTGAATGTGGTCTCTCTATCTCTAGAAATTGTTATACTTTTCAGTGTAACCTATTTCTGAATCTGTGTAATCATCCCTTACTTGCAGTAAATGTCTCAGTGTCACTTGTTTCAGGGGATTCCTTGCTGAAACCTTCACAGGATTTCTGGTGCAACACATCCTCAACCAAAATGCATTTTCTGTTTATGTCTTCTACCCCCAAATTGAATGCCTTTTCCATTTAACTAAACACTTAACACATATTGTTGTTATAACTTTTTGCAGTTTGAGGTGTGACAGCAAAACTAGCATAAATTTCCTTTTCCTTCTTCACAACTTTATGGACAGAAGATTCACTCTTACCGTAGATCTCAGCAACCTCAGCATACGATTATTTTTTCTCATTAAGTCAAGACCTTTTACCCTCTCATTTAAAGGGAGCACTTCGCAGCTTCTCTCTGGCATAGCCAATTGCCGGCATCATTACTCTTGAGCTAGAGACATTATTAAGTCAAATAAAGGTTTCATGAACACCAGCAGTCCTTTGTTGAACCAGGTTAGGTAATAAAAATTAAAAGTATTTCTGATTCTATTTTGTAAGGTTATTTTGTTTGTTAAATTCAGACTCATGGATATAGAGGACAGACTGACAGCTGTTAGAGGAAATGGGGGTTGAAGGATGAAGTGAAAAAGGTGAAAGGATTAAGTTAAAAAACAACAACAACAAAAATAAAATTCACAGATACAGATGTCAGAATGGTGATTACCAGAGGGAAAGGGAGGTGGGGGAAGAAGGTAGAAGAGGGTAAAGGGGAATAAATGGTGACAGAATGTGACTTTGGGTGGTGGCCACACAAAATGATATACAGATGGTATATTGTAGAGTTGTACACTTGAAACATATAATTTTATTAATCAATGTCACCCCAATAAATTCAATAAATACTTTTTAAAGTATTTCTAATTATTTGAAAGAATTGATCATTCTTTGTTTACATACAACTTTGGAATACATTTGGTAACCTGACATTCTTCATTTCAAAGAACTTAGAGGCCAAGCAGTAGGTTGCTACTCTTTCTATTCCGAAGACAGAGCCATCATTCTAAACATCTGCTGAAAAAGCTTAAACCCTTCCATGGGTTCCTACTGTCACCAAGATCAAGTTCCTAATCCTACAAGGTTCCTCTTACTCTGTATCCTACCTACCCCTGAACCTCAGGAAGAGGCCAGTCTGTCCTGATTCTCTCTCTCCCAGCCACATAAGTCCAGCTCCAAGCCTCCTCCTTTTTAAGGGCTATAGCAATGCCATTCCCTCTGCTTGAACCGTTTCCTTCAGGTACATGGCTAGCGTCACTTTCCAAGCGAGGCCTTCTCACTCTCCAGTCTAGGTTAAGGAGTCCTGGTTTCAGTCTTGAAAAAGCTTGAGAAATCCTATGTCTCTGCCACAATAAGTATCCTTAGTCAATCCCCTCTAAGGTATATTTAGGTTGTGGATAGTATTTAATTATTATACACAATGCTCAATTCACACTTTTCTATATTATTAGCATACTACAACAGATGGTGTCAGTGCCCATGGATATTTCCTTGGCCCTCACTCTTTCCTTATACTCAGGATCTCTTTCTGCTTCAAGCACCTGGGAATTGGCCTTAGGCTTTCTCAGTGGGAGGAGAGAGCTTGGTCCACCCAGGGGCCGGGCGTTAACAACTCAGCAGCTCACCATCCGTTGATGGATGGAAATTTGTAAATAACTACCTCAACTTCATTGAGTAAGAAGACACCTTTGAGGCAAATTCTATATAGTCCCTGAGAAGGATTGAGCCCCAGTTGCCCACAACTGCAATCTGTTAATTCATCTTGCACCTTATATTGGTTTTGCTGCCCTTCCCACTCCCAGCTGCTCACTTCCTCATCAGTGTTTCTGGGATTGCTATTCTAATTAACCACTTATTCTCTTATACTTATCTCACCAACTGTTTGAGGCATAACACAGCCCAACACATTATCACATATTTGCTTATTTAGAAGTATTTGATAATTACTAAAGTAGAATTAAGCATTAAACATTTTAAATTTTGATTTCTAATGCCAAATAGCTCTCCAAAAATGTTGGCATAAGTAATGCCTATTGAGCAAAAATCATTTAATTCTTTTTACTTTTTAAACATATAACATTTTATTTCCTACAGGACTTGACACACAGTTCTAGCAGTGAACAACTGATTGTCAAATTATTTATGAGGATATTTTGGTAGTTTGTTAAGAGAATAGGGGCTTTGATCAAGTAAACAAACATTTTACTGATTAACTTACTTGTTAATCTTACTTGTTAGCAGTGTGACCTTAACAGGTCATTTTCTTTACGTGTAAAACAAGCAAGATAATAATAATAACAATTTCACCAATTTGAGGATTAAACAAAATGATACATTTAGAAAAAAGCAACTTAATATCATGCCTAGCAAACACTATTAAGAGCCTAATAAGTGGTAGTTATTATTACTATAAAAAAATGATGGCATTCATATTTATGTTCTGTGGTATTAAGCACACTATCTGGGACAAAGAAAATGCTCAAATGCTCATTGAATTACCTAAACTACATTAAAAAGCTAGAAAGGAGCAAAGTGTTTTCAAAACTAGAAAATACTCTAAAAATGTGGTGCTACCAATCTCCCACATAACAACCCATGACTGATCAAAAGCCTCACTTTTTTTCAGAGAATAGTTGGTGAGATGGGTGTCACTCTTCCTCTTCTTATCAAAATCAATGTTTTGAGGCATTTTTAGACTTTATTCTATGTGAAACTTTCATTTCTGTGCCTATTCTGTTTGTAGCTGTGCCACTGAGCTCTCAGGAGCAACTATTCTAGTATGGAGTCCTATTGCCTGTCATCCTGAATCAGACTCTGTTAGGGCCTGGCTTTGTGCCACAGGCAGTCTGATTGGGGCCAGAAGTATAGAGCATTTTTTTTTTTTTTTAAGATTTTATTTATTTATTTATTTATCTATATGGAGAGGGAAAGGGAGAGAGAAAAAGAGGGAGGGAAACATTACTGTGTGGTTGCCTCTCATATACCCCCAGCTGGGGACTTGGCCCACAACCCAGTCATGAGCCCTGATTGGGAATCTAACTGGTGACCCTTTGGTTTGCAGGCCAGCATTTAATCCACGGGGCCACACCAGCCAGGGCAGAAGTATATAGTTTTGATCTTGATTTTTTCAGACATTCCAAATGTCAAGTATCCAGATAACATAAAACGATTCTTATGAATTGTTATATTTCCTTTTATATATATTTACTATCATCAAATTACACATTTCTTTTTTTTTTAATTTTATTGTTGTTGTATTACATCCATCAAATTACACATTTCTTTAGAGTTTTATTGAATACCTGTACAGATAAGCAAGTTACAATATTGAACAAGAGAGACATGTTCCTTGTCCTCATAGAGCTTTTAATCTTGTAGGTACATGAATCACTAGATATGGTTTATTTTTATTCATTGCATGATTTCTTCATATGGATAAGGTCACAAATTGGGAAAAACGTTTTCAAACTTTGTGTCCATCTTTTCATTATTTCAATTTTTTTGTTGTTGTATTTTCATTACCATTTAACTTCCTTATACCCACTGTTGTCCATGTCCATGAGTCCTTTTTCCTTTTTGCTCAGTCCCTCCACCCACTGACCTCCCCCACGAACGGCTGTCATCTGCTTTCTATCTATGAATCTGTCTCTCGTTTTGCTTGTTAGTTAAGTCTGTTTGTTAGATTCCACATATGAGTGAAATCATATGGTATTTGTCTTTCTCTGACTGGCTTATTTCACTTAACATAATATTCTCCAGGTCCATCCGTCCTGTTGCAAAGGGTGAAATTTTTCTTTTTCATAGTCGAGTAGTATTCCATCGTGTAAATGTCCCATAGTTGTTTTATCTACTCATCTGCTAATGTGTACTTGAGCTCTACCATATGTTGGTGATTGTAAATAATGCTGCAATGAACATAGGGGTTCTCATGTTCTTTCGAATTAGTATTTTGAGTTTCTTTGGGTATATTCCCAGAAGTGGTATCACTGGATCAAAAGGCAGATCAATTTTTAATTTTTTTTTTTTGAGGTATCTCCATGTTGCTTTCCAATCTGTATTGGTGGCTGCACCAATCTGTATTCCTATCAACAGTGCAAAAGTGTTCCCCTTTCTCTGAATCCTCACCAGCACTTGTTGTTTGTTGATTCATCGATCACAGCCATTCTGACAGGTGTGAGGTGATATCTCATTGTGGTGTTAATTTGCATTTCTCTGATTATTAGTGACATTGAGCATCTAAAAATCCTAGAAGAAAACATAGGCAGTAAAATATCAGACATTGCCTGTAGCAATATTTTATCTGATATAGTTCCCTAAGAAAGGGAACCAAAAGAAAAAAAATAAACAGACGGGACTACATCAAATTAAAAGTTTTTGCACAGCAAAGCAGACCATCAATAAAATAAAAAGACAACTCATGGAATGAGAGAATGTATTCACCAATACATCCGATAAGGGATTAATAGCCAAAATTTATAAAGAACTTACAAAACTCAATGTCAAAAAAATCCAATTAAAAAATAAACAAAGAACTGGTAGAGACATTTCTCCTAAGAGTACACAGAGATGGCCAATCGACATATGAAACATATTTTTCATTATTAAAAATATGGTCATGTTAGTTGTGAAGAGGTGCAAAGGATCATCTCTTTCCCACAGTCCTTTCAGAAAGATGAAGAAGAAGAATGAAGAGAATTTTACCTTAAAACCAGGCACTTCAATTAAAGTATCTAACTAAATCATGACAACTTCAGAGGAAGATATTCTCACCTCCATTTTAAGAAGAACTGAGACTCAGAGAGTCTTGCCAAAGTTTACCACTACCAAATGCCATTGCTAAAATTAGAACTAAGTGTTGTCTAGTTTTCCAACCCAAGCTCTTTCTCCAAATCCATTCCCAAATCAAGCAACCAGCTAGTAAGCCAAATATATATTAGTAAATATTAGGTTCAGTAATATGTTATATGACCTGGGTTGGTTACAAAAGAATATGGTTCTTAAATTCAAGGGTCTTAAACCTGTGACATAAAATAACATGAACTAAGCTTAGTGACTTTAAGTGTAATGAGTTTCCAGAAAATATACATAAATGTGGGTTTGAGTGGTTCAAAACAATAATGTAGAAAATGCTTAAGTTGCCCTAAACACTTCCAGGCATGTGTATTTTCCAGACCATTAACTGATATCTCTGATCTCATTGTATTCAATGAGTTGTCTTGCCTGCCTTCCCTCCAAGAATGTGAGCTCCCAGGTCCGGAGACACACTGTCGTTTCATTAACTTTTGTGTCGCTACAATTTAACACAGTGCCTACCACATAATAGATGTTAGGGGTTTGAGAAAAGTTGGATTAAATTGAGATGGGTTTTTGAGAACTGGGTATGGGAGGATGATATAATATTAATAAGGGAAGAGTACTATGAATGAGGGCAACAGGGCAAAAGTGAGGAAGTGAGATTAAATATGGCAAGTGTAGTAGAAACAGACCGAATGGAGAAGTTTGAAAATTAAACACCACAGCTGTTTCAGTGTTCATGGGGGCCACCTATGATCTGGAGAGGAAGACTTTTAAATCCAAAACTAACCTGAGATTATAGACACTATAATGGGAAAAGGTGGTCACAGCCATTGTGAAAACAGAAGCAGCAACTTGCAAAATCTGCTTGACCTCCCAGCCACAGCGGGGGCGGAGGCTGTCGAAGGAGCCAGCCCAGCGGAATCAGACTATGGCAATCATGCCGTCAACGTTGTTAGCCGTCAAGCCTAGGGCTGAGTTAATGATCTCACCTTTTCGTTTGATCAAAGTATAACTCTAGGTGAGGCCTATGCAAACATTCCTGAGCACTAAGGGTAGACAATAAAAGGCTCTTCCGTCGTCATAATTTTCCCCCTGCCTTCTTCCACTCTTCCCAACTAGATCGTTAAGGACTCCCTCTGACTGGCTGAGTTGCTAAATTCTTGAGTCAACTAGAGCTCAAATCACCGTGAGACTCAAGACAAGGGTAAAACAAAGTGAGTGTTACACTGTCTCACACTGAAAAGGCCCAGTTTTGAGAGGCTGAGGGGAAGGGTCTTCCCCATGCTGGACCCATTTAGCACAGTTTTCAAGCACAAGAAAACCTCAGATTTTGGCTGCTATTTTGTAATAGATTTGTAAAGGGTGAGGAAAGGTCTTGTCGCAAATAGTAATAGTAAATGAAATATGCATCCCTAGGACTAGCTACATCAGACGGAAAAGACTGATTCAAGATCAGTAGCCTCAAAATGTGAAAGCTGCCCCAGCTCACAGAGGCTCTTCAAGGTCTAAGAATAAGGACCAAGAGACTTAACTACAGCATAGATATACCTTTGCACCCAGAGGACTGGGAGGAAAACATTCTGGGATTGTTTTTAAAGGGACAAACTTCTTATTTGGGTAATTGAAGCTGATTCTTGCCTGAAACTTACCATTTTATTTACAAAGAGCTTTCACCCAAAATCATTGACTTGGTCACAACAACCGTGTGAGGTCATTATATCCCAGTTTATAGTTGAGGGTTTAGATGTTCAAAGAGGTTAAAAATATTTAAAGAGTTCACCTGGGAGGAAGTTTTAGGATTGAAACCAAGTTATCCTCCACCTGGTCCAGCACAGTATTTTTTTCTACTCAGCTAGTAATTCAAAAGTGTCTTTATTCTCACTAGAAGAATGAAATCACAACCTCAGCCCTGCCATCTTTTCAATAACTCAGAAAACATATACTGAGTTTCATTATGAGATGTACTTAAGGCTAGGTACTGAGAAGATAGAGATAAATAAGTTATAGACTTTACTTACCCTCCAGGCCCTAGGGTGTAATTGAAGAGGTTGACATGTAAACAATGCAGTGCAATTCGGTAAGTACTATAATTCAACTAGGAAATGAAAATAGAGCTGAATAAAGAAAGATCAACTCTACTTGCAATGATTAGAGAATAATGCCCCAGAAAAAGCGAGGATTTAGTTAAAACTTGAGATATAAGTAGGAGTGTATTTTGAGAACAAGGGGAAAATGCATTCTGGATGGAATAAAGAGCTCATGTAAAGGCATTGAGGTGTGAAACTGCAAGACTTCAAAGTAATCATCATATGTTAATGAGTACAAGATACACTTCCTGCTATAGCACTTTCATCAGCAGTGCCCACCTCTGCATTTGCACCATTCATTTATTTCCCATTCTTTAGCAAATACTTATTGAGTCCCTACTAATGGTAAACTCTAAGTGCTGGAGATACAACAAAACACACAAAATCCCTGCCTTTAAGGAAGCCTACGTTCTAATAGGAAGAAACAAGCAATAAAAAAAATGTATAAGGTGGTAGGGGGTGATAAAGATTATGTAACCAGATAGTAGCTACCATAGTATAAAGCCTCAGTTACAAAAATGTATTATTTAGGATTTGGTTGGCTGCAGAGAAAAGAAAAATGCAATGTAACAGAGACTTGCACAAGCTAGAGTTTATTTCTCATGCAAATAGGTAGTCCAGGGCTATTATAGCAAGTTATCAGTTGTCAGAGACCCAGACCCCTTCTAATACTCTTTTCCACCATGTCTAGGATGTGGCTCTAATCCTCATGTTTCAAGACAGATGCTGGAACTCCAGGAATCACATCGTCTAGACAGCAGGATGAAGGATTAGAAAAGGGTAGACCCTTTTCCTTTTTAAGGGATTTAAGAAGGACTATATATCATTTCTACCTCTGTGGCCCTGTCTAGCTACAAGAGAAACTTGAAAAAATAGATTTTTAGCTGTGTGGCAATGAACTCATAAAAATGAGCATTTTCTTTCCAAATAATGGAGAAGTAAATATTAGAAAGTCAAGCCAAGGAAAGTTTGTTTACAAATTTATGAAAGTGAAAATCAGCCCTGGCTGGGTAAGCTCAGTTGGTTAGAGCATTGTCCAGGCACCAAGGTATGCAAGAATCAACCAATGAATGCATAAATAACTGGAAAAAACAAATGAATATTTCTCTCCTCCCCTCCCACCCATAAACAATTAAAAGTGTTTTTTTAAGTAAACAGCAGGGTCCCACGAGGCATAAAGGCTAGTAGTATCTGTGCTATAACCAACCCAAGGCCCAAAAGACAAGAGGAGTGAGGGGTTTCAGAACCTAGAACTAAAAAGGTATGTGTAGATTTGGTTCCCTCTATAGGAACTGTGGCTTTGGTTGAGGGACTCAGTCAGTCAGAAGTGACCCTGCAGGGAAGAAGCCAATAGAATAAACACCCTGCCCTCCTTTTCTGCCCTATTCTCACTCTTGGGTTAGGGCATTCCTTCATTCTAACCTAACTGAAAGCTGGAAGGCACTGAAGCCCTAGGCATGGAGTGGGGAAGGAAAATGGAGAGTGGATCTATGGGGCAAATAGGAAATGAAAACACAAGAGGAGATGGCACTCTCAGGCACAGGGACAAATCTAGAAACACCAGCCACCCCTCTTCCCACCTTGAGTTTTGCATTGAGTCGTAATTCTCTCACAGGTCTTCTTCCTCTCTATTCTCTCTCTCACGACCCTAGGCCTCCTTCCTGCCTGCTCCTAATCATGCTATTTTGACTCTTCTTGATTATGGTTCTATCTTTCCAACAGACAACGCTTCATTAGATCACTTCAAACCTCTTGATCTAGACCTTGTGAGGATTAATAAAAGATACCTTAATCCCTGGCCAGGTAGCTCAGTTGGTAAGAGCATTGTCCCAATATGCCAATGTTGTGAATTCAATCCTTGGTCAGAGCACATGCAAGAAGCAACCAAGGAGTACATGAATTAAGTGGAACAACAAATCAGTATTTCTCTCTGTTTCTCTCTCTAAGAAATGAATTTAGAAATTTTTTTTAAAGAAACCTTAACTAAAACTAGAGTCAGGAAGGCCTATAGAAGGAACTTGCATGCTCTCTTCCCATTGTCAGTTACCCAAGCAGGAAGACCAAGTCAATTACAGGCTCAGTTAATTCAGTTACAGACTTCAACAGGAAGAGGGGCACCTTGCACTCCCAAACTGAAAGTGCAGATACTTACTACTCCTTACAAGAGGAGAGGTTTTTTCTCAGCCAGTAATAAGGCTAGCCAATGAGAAGTCATTATCACCTGAGCTCTTTCCTCCAATGAACTTTCAAATCTCTCTTGCTGATGACTCCTGTCTCACCATTTCTCTATAAAAGCTTTTTATCTTATCTCACCCCTGGAGTATATAACCTCTCTACTTGCTAGATGAGATGCCAACCAATTCATTAATTATTTAATGAATCCAATTAGATCTTCATGGGGTGTGCTCCGTGTCAAACTATTTCTATCCAAAGAGTAGGGCTATAGTCCAAGCTTCACAGAAAGTCACAAAATCTGAAACAGAGAAAGTTCATAAATAATAATGCAAATTTATGGATCAATACTCCACAAACACTGGTAATTTTATAATTTTAATCATCCATTTTGCACCTACCATTTTATTCCTAATCTGCTGTTAAATGGAGTATTCTACTGATCTCTTTCTTCGGGCTAGTATTCCAGGGGTCTGCTAATAATAGAAAACATAAGTACTTCCTCAAGCTTAATAATTGCTATCTTGATGTCCCCTGGTGAAGATGCTGATAATCCATTCAATAAATAAACCCCAGGATCAGGGCAGTCTACCCAGGCTCAATATCTGATTATTGAAAAAACATCAAGGCAAATGGGATAACCACAAATCCTAATTGAAAAAAGCTTGATGTTAAGCAAGAGTTGAATATTTCTGAGAGTTTCCTCTTTTGTGGTTGTTTTTTGTGGGTAGTCTATGCTCTGGTAACTACAGCCTCGCAACCAAACTTGTTTATTTTTCCTAAAAACAATAATTTTCAAAAACATTTAAACGAATCCTGAGATCAGTTATTTCTATAGAGAAATAAAAATTTGTATTAATTTACTTAGAATTAATAGAATTGGTTTTAATATAGTCCCAACCCACTTTGTGTGTGACTTTGGGCAAGTTACTTCAACAGCTAAGTCTCAGATTCCTCATCTCTAAATTACAGATAAAAACACCTACCTCCCTGGAGGTTGTAAGAACTAGGTGAGAAAGTTTGTAAAGCTGGTATCATAATGCTTAGCATTTAGTGCTAAGCTAAATATTTGTATAAATATTTGAATAAATATTTGTATGTCTTCTTTTTCCTCTATTCTTCTTGAAACTATCACTTGATGTAAAATTCTTTTAATGACAACACATCCACTTCCAAGTAGGACTGGAAAGATAGATGTTGAAGCCCTGGAATAATTACTTCCAGGGCGGAAGTAATTATTGGCAAAAAATAATATGGAGTTTAAATTTTCCATTGTTATATGTCAATTATACCTCAAAAAATATTGCTCCCAGACATTCCTTTTCTTGATCAGCACAGTACCTAGCAGTAAAAGGTGTTCACTAAATGTCTGTTGAACAAATGAACGAATAAGTAATAAAAGTCTTTCTTCTTGAAGCCCTATATCATGCTATTTGTGTTTCTGTCTCATTTTAGAATGTAAGCTTCTAAATAAACATATATTTAGAGATAGCAGAAGGGAGGGAAAGAGGGAAAAGAAACATTAATTGCATATATGCCCAGACTGGGGACCATACCCTCAACCCAAGCAGGTGCCCTGACCAGAATTAAACCAGAGATCTTTCACATTGTAGAACAACTTCCAACCAACTGACTAATGCCAGTCAGAGCTAAACTTTATTTTTCTGAGGAGTTTTAGGTTCACAGAAAAATTGAGAGGAGGGTACAGAGATTTCCCGTACCGTGGCCCTCACACATTCATAGCCTCTTTCATTATCAACATCCAAGACCATATTAGTATATTTGTTACAATCGATGCACTTACATTGACACATAATAATTATCCAAAGGTCAAAGCTTACATTAGGGTTCACACTTGGTGTTATACATATTATGGGTTTGAACAAATGTTCAATGACATGAACCCATCATTACAGAATCATACAAAGTAGTTTCACTGTCCTAAAGTCCTCTGTGCTTCACCTACTCATCCCTTTACTTTCCCCTTAACAACTGACCATTTTGTCTCCATAGTTTTGTTTTTTCCAGAGCCACCAGATGAAGTCACACAGTAGCTAGCCATTTCAAACTGGTTTCTTGCATTTAGTAATATGCATTTCAGATTCTTCATGTCCATTCACAGCTTAATAGCTCATGTCGTTTTTAAAGTATATTTTATGGAGTATGCTATTACTTGTCCCAGTTTTTCCCTTTTATCCCCCTCTGCCTGGTACCCCGCCCCTCCAGCAATTTCTATCCTTAGTTTATGTCTATGGTCCTGCATCTAAGTCCTTTGGCTTCTCCATTTCCTATACTATTCTTAACATCCCCCTGTCTTTTTTGTGCCTACTGATTAGGCTTCTTAATCCCTGCACCATTTTTCCCTTTCAACCCTTTCCTCCTTCCAGCTGATAACATGGGGATTAATCCAAATAATTCCCAACCTATACGATTCTGTTCCTATTCTAGTTGTTTGCTTAGTTTGTTTTGGTTTTATTTATTTTATTTTATTATTTTTTTTATTAAAAGATTTTATTTATTATTTTTAGAGAGAAGCAGAGAGGGAGAGAGACATCAATGCACACGGTTGCCTTTCACCTGCCTCCAGCTGGAGACCTGGCTTGCAACCTGCTTATGTGCCCTGACTGGGGTTCGAACCAGTGACCTTTGGGTTCGCAGCCCAGCACCCTATCCACTAAGCCGCCAGCCAGGGCTAGTTTTTATTTTTCAGATTCCATCATTGCTAGTTGTGAGTTTACTATCAATTTAATGTTTATAGTTTTGATCTCTTTTTTTCCTTACATAAGTCCCTTTAACATTTCATGTAGCAATGGCTTGTTAATAATGAATTCCTTTAGCTTTACCTTGTCCAGGAAGCACTTTATCTGCCCTTCCAGTCCTGCTTCACCACTTTGTGACTGTGTGTGGGAGGGCTGAGAGAGGGGACAACGCTGCTGCCTTGTTTCTGACGTTCACCTGGTGCTTGCTCCGTTTCCAGTCACTGCACCCCCTTCCTGTGTGCAACTGGTGTCCTTCTCGCTGCTCCTCCAGTGGTGAATCTTGGAGTGGGTGGGTTGGCGTATGTTCTAAGACTGTGCTGGCCCTTTAAATGGTGAAAATTTAGCAGTTTCTTCTGCTGCCCCAACTCCCACTGGTTTTTACAGCCAGAGGTAATGGGGTCTATCTTCCTGGTGCTGGAACCCTGGTTGTGCAGTCTGGCCTGTGGCTAGAGTCACTAGTTCCTAATATTTCCTTCCTATCTATTCTGCGGCTGCCACTGCCACTGCCACAGCTTCTCCACACCACATTGCCTCTCCACCCATCTCCAACCATCTCCAAGATTCTGCCCCTCCTACTCATCTGGATGAATGTGTCTTCTTTAAATCCATGGTTCTCAGACTTCCATACAACTTGATTTTCTGAGTTTTAGGTGTTATTAGTTTTGAGATATGGTTGTAATTCTTTCTGTGGTTTTGCAAGGAGGTAAAGTGTGTCTACCTACACATCCATCTTGATCAGAAATTGATAGCTCATTTCTTTTTTGCACTGAATAATATTCCATTATCTAGATGTACCACAGTTTATCCATTCACCTACTGAAGGATGCTTTGGTTGTTTCCAAGTTTTAGCATTTATGAATAGAACTGCCATAAATATTCACGTGCAGGTTTCAGTGAGGACGTAAATTGTCAACTCTTTTGAGTAAATACCAAAAAAAAAAAAAAAGCATGATTGCTGGATTGTATGATAAAAGTGTGTTTAGTTTTTTAAGAAACTGATAAATGTACTATTTTGTATTCCTACCATCAATGGAGATCCTGTTGCTTTGGCCATTCTAATAAGTGTGTGTTAGAATCTCAGTGTTGATATAATTTGCATTTTCCTGATGACATATGGCATAGAGTACCTTTCCACATGCTTTTGGTTTTTCTTTTGACATATCATTTCCCATTTTATTTTAGTAATATTTGCATACTTGCTTTATCCTTGCTGTTACCTTTACCCTATGACCTTTCCCTGTCTAAGGATACTTCAACTTATTACATAGTGTTAGAAACTATTTGTCCAAAGTATGCAAATATTGTTTCAATTTCATTCTTTTCCATAAAAGTAACAAAACTTATTTTCCTACTACTATAAGAATTTTCACATATATTTCCAAATCAAAATAATGTCAATAGTAATAATAATAGCATCTTTTATTGAATATGTCTGAATTTTTTATTCAGATGGCTTCCATAGGTATACGTAGCCAAAATTTCTATTTAAAAAAAGCTAATAGATCTAAATGACAAAACAACAATAAAGGGGTATAAAGCTAAATTACCATATATAGGAAGTTAACTCATCAAGAACCAGGGTGTATATTTTGCTATCAATTTTATATTGAGTTAACCAACCATAGGTGCTTTACATATGTTAACCAGAGTCTTCACTAGAACATTATTTACCTGATATGCTGGTTAAAATGAATATTTCTAAGTTATAGCCCAGATATTCTGATTAAGATGGTTCAGGATAAAACCCTGGAATCTACATTTTTAAAATTTATTTTTTAGAGCCAGAGGAAGGGAGGGAGTAAGAGAGAGAGAGAGAAACGTTAATTGGTTGTCTCTTGTTCGGCATGTGCTTTGACTGGGAATCCATCTGGTGGCTTTTCACTTTGCAGGACGATGCTCAACCAACTGAGCCACACCAATTAGGGCTGAAATCTGTGTTTTAGAAAAGTATCCCAGACAGGACAAAACTTCCTGGGGTGATTTTTAAAAGTATTTTGCTCTACAACTTTATTTTGTACATTGCTTTGTACAATTTTTCTACACAGTTTGTGCATTTTTTTAAGGAAAAGAAAACCAACACTTTAATTTTTAAAAAATAAATCTTCCAGGCTATGCTCTGAAAGAATAGTTTTGGGGTTATGTCCAAGCATAGAGTCTGGAGGTTTAATTGACCTGTTCTCTTGGATACTAAGGCAAACTTAGAGTTAATTGTTGAGAAGAATTTGCAGTCCTGTCTTGGCACCCTTTGTCCTAATAGCTTTTAGATTACCCTCAATTGACAGATTTATACATTATAACTTTGTAATTATAAAGAGTATATATAGTTACAGTTATAAATTAACACATACTCATTAAATACAACTTGAAAAACAAAGAAGAAAATAATTGTGCCCATAGATTACAAACCAAAAACAACCACTATTTCATTTACTTATTTCCACCCAATTTTTTAATAATATATATCAACTATACTATATTTTTAACATCCGTCTGTGGTCTTGATGATTTTATTAACTTATACTCTAGGACAGTAATTCCCAAACTTTTCATCGTTAAAGACTTGTTTTTCTTTTCTTTTCTTTTCTTTTTTTTTTTTTCTGTATACATAGACCACAGCTCCTACCATCATGGACTCCAAATTTTGAAAAATATTGTTAGTCAAACTAAATTAATTAATTATTTGTTTCAATATTTTTAAGTAGTCAGGATAATCTGTGACTGCCCATCAAAGTGACAGCACACTGAGATGATCATTACAACCTAAAGTTAACATGTGAGTTAACCTAATGGATTCCACTGAGGTTGAAATTCGTTCTGGAATCTCCATTACCACTTTCATAAATCCCTTAAGTACCCAAGAAGTCCATATTGTGAGTTAGTCTTAAGAAGAAAATGTTTGCTAAACTAAGGTACACTTACCTAAAACCTAGCCAAAACTATCACCAAGTTTAAACAGGTGATATTTAGATTGATGAGTGTTCAGAATCCATTTGTTCTTATGCTAACAGCTTAATCTTAATATTGGAACTACAATAACTTTCTCCCTAAAAATAATGTCTTGAGATGGAAATCATTTGGGATTTTTTTTACTACAGTAGATTCTCCTTAAAAGTATAAATTTGTGAAATGTCTAATTGTTACACTGTTTACTTCAAGAAAAGTCGGTGTTCATAATGATTTCAATAAGACATACTACATCAGAGGTGTGAACCATAGTCTTAGCCACATCCTCAAATGTCTTAAAGAGGCACTCAGCAAAACCTACCCAGCAGATGAGATGGCAGCATTACTGAATCTGGGTTATATACAGCTGAATTTTGGGGCTTCTACAATAAGCCCTTTTATGTAGTCAGTCTGATTCTTCAAAGTATTTTGGTATTATAAATTTGATGGCTAGAACCACAGACTGATTAGAACAAAATGCTCTCTGCTCTTTATCATGGCTTTAAATCAGAGCTACTAACTAACTTGGTGCCTGGAAGACTTACTCTTACTGTTTTAAGAAAAAAATGTTATTGTCAGAGTTACCCTTCATTGTTGATTAAGAACACAGAGTGCTTCCAAATGTCCTTGAAGATAGATTCACACTTCACAGCATACCGGGGTTCACATAAGTCATTGACTTCGCTCCACTGGGTTGAGGTGTCTGGGCCTTGTAGAGATAAGGGGAAGATTCCTAGCCAAGCCTTAGAGATATCACCATCTCTAAGAATCAGATAATGGAAATATCAGTGGCTTTAGACAGTCCAAAATTCAAATCCTAAGTCACTTCCTGGCTAGGCTGATATTGTGGAACTCAACATTTAGGATCCCTAGTTTTTCCATTAGTATAAATTAGGTCTATAAATACTTAATAAAGAGAATTAAATGAGAAATAACTATACAAATCATACCAAATGATATTTCTTTGAAAGAGACTGTAAAATCCAAAAAGAACTCTGAAAAATCCTCTTCATATCCTGGTGATTTATTATTACAGAGCCATTAGCCCTAGGGCAACATGATGCTAGACAGTAAAAGAGACTTGTTTTCCCCTGGCTCCTCTGCACCAGACTAGATCGGAATTGTAGCCCACATGCAAAGCAGCCAACTGTTCTGATCAAAACACAGATAATGGGTGCTTTTGTAGGAAAATATGTTGGTTCTTTTGGCTTTGATTAGGGGAGTTCGAGAGAGAGGCTTAAACATATTTCTTCAGTTTCGACTGTGTGCAAGGCATGAGTGAGAAGACTATGATGCAGGGGTTTTGATCATGGACACCAGTACCAGACTGACTGGGCTCCACCTGTAGGCACTTGTAGAAATGTCAGTTTCCTCATCTTAAAACAGACATTGTAATAGACCTGTTATGAGGATCCAGTTAAAATGGCTTGCCTCTTCACACAACCACATCACAATTACAACTGACATATAGAACAACAATCAGCCAGAACCATCAGAACTCGAGTTGAATGGAAGTCTGACAATGTGGAATTTAAAAAACCACATCCATGCAGGCAGGTAAGAGAGGCACAGAGGTGGAACAGGCTGGTCTCTCACTTACCTGTGGTAGATAAAAATTCAAGAGGGATATCTCAGGAGTGAGGCATTCCAGCCCCACACCAGGCTCCTCACCCAAGAGTTCCAGTGCCAGGAAGATAAGTCCCCACAACTTCTGGCTACGAAAACAAGTGGGGATTGAGTTGGTGGAAGAAATTGCTGGAGCCCTAAGCAGTTCTTCTTTAAGAACCCACACCTAAACTCACCCACTCAGTTTACTCCCTGTGAGTTCCAGTACCAGGGTAGCAACTTGAAAGTCACCAGTGGTATACAGGGAGAAACTGAAGTGTCTGGTTTCAAAGCAAGCAGAGGTTATTGTCACTTTTCTGAACCTTCCCATAACAGAGCCAGGGACTGGGTGCCATATCTGAGATGCCATCAACCTGGGTAACAGTGACCCACCTGGAAGATCCCCAGAGACTCTGCCCCACCCAAGCTCCTTTTCCGTATGATTGGCTCACCTTGGCTCAGGCTTCACAACTTCCTAAATCTTATCAAACAAAAATAAACTAATCGAATAGCCAGAACAGAACAGAACAAAATCATAGGTTGGGGATCATTTGGAGGGTTATCAGCTGGGAAGAGAAAGGGATAGAAAAGGAGAAATAGTGCAGAGATCAAGAAGCATATATGGGTAAGAACAAAATAGGGGGGTGTTGAGAACAGTACAGGAAAGAGTGAAACCAAAGAATGTGCACAATCCATGGACATGAACTAAGGGAGGTGGATAGCCGGAGGGAAGGTTGGTACTGGGCGGAGGGGGCAAAGGGAAAACAATTGGGACAACTGTAACTGCATAATCAATAAAATACACTTAAAATAATATACCTGTTATGAGTATTAAATGAGGCAATGTTTGCAAAGTGCTTATAGTAAGTGTTACCTGTTTGATAAATTCATTTTGGCTTTAGTGTTTACTTCATGTATGTAGGTTTTGTTTTTTCCAGTGGGTTATGAATCCCTACAGAATAAATGAATCTTGAAAACGGAAGGGAACATTCTCATTTTTCCTTGTGTTAGTGAGTGTCCCTATACATACTCTGTGTTAGATTGTGCTTTATATCCTTTATACACATTTAATTTTACCTTTTGAGAGAGATATTATCGTCTTTTTACAATCAAAGAAGCTAAAGCTCAGAGAGTATAGTATTGGAGACAGAATTCAAATTTACTCTAATGGCAAACTCCATACTCATATACTTTAATAGTTATGAGGATGTGGAGGGGAAAATTCAGGGCTTGTTGCAGGACCACATTCTACTATTTTCTCTTATCAGTCACCCTAAAGTGTTCAATGTATGTTTCTGAAATACAAGGACATATACTCAAAATTGTGCCTATGGATCATAGGCACAAAAATATTCATCCTACTTTCCCAAAGTAAATACAAATTCATGTTAGAGAAAAAAAAAGAAAAATTATTATATTTCAAGGGGGAGGGAAAGGAGGGAAAAGATGAAAAGGGGGATGAAGAGGAAGGGAAGGGAAGATATTTGCTAACTAGTAAATGCTGTAAACTTGATTTACAAGACTGATGAACACAAACATGAAGAAAACATCCTAAGAGATGCAGAATTAGCTTCTGCCTGAAGGAAAGAAAAAGCCAGCAGACAAACATGTCACAGGCCACCAGGAAGAACCCATGTGAACAGTCTCAGGTGCAGTCAAGCATAGGAGGCATCCCTAGGACAAATAAGTTTCAATCTGGGTATTAATAAAATAAGGAGCAAATAAAGAGAACAATGGGGCCCATTGTTATTGTTCTGACCTTTAGATACAATTGACAAATCAGTAGCTTTCGGAGTCAGGTTTTGAAAAATGCTGTACATCATAAGACAAGGAGTGTAATGAGAAGGAGAAAAAGATGGATAGGACAGATGTGTAATAGGCAGGAGGAAGGGAATGGGGAAAGACAGAATGGTGTCAGTAGAGAAGAATATTAAAGGTACAGATTTTTAAATCACACTTTCAGTCAGACATTTTAAGTTAGTACCTACTATATGTAAAACACTAAAACTATATGCTGAGGATACAACCAAATAATAATAGATACCACTATATTTGAATGTTTACAAAATGTCAGGTACTATGGTAACAGGTTACATACTTATTTTCTGTCTTAATCTCAACAACAGTTCTCTGAGGTGAGGATTCTAGGTTTAAAAGTTTAACTAGTTAGTGGCAATCAGGATTTCCTAAACTGGGTCGATCAGAATTAAAATAATACATAATGCACTTTCCTTCTCCTCCCTCCTCATCTTTCCTTTCATTTTTATAAATTTTTAAAATGCATTCACATATATTGTTAATTGTAAAAAGGATACATATTGTAGAAAAATTGGAAAATACTGCTGATAGTGCAAAAAGTAGTAAGATTGTTTAAATCTAAACTATTTTTAAAAAGTATAAGAAAGAACCTCCTGAAATTGGTTGCTAAAGAATGTATGCAAGATCACCCTGGCTGGTGGCACAGTGGATAAGGCACCAGCCTACAAACCCAAGAGTCACTGGTTCCATTCCCCAGCCAGGGCACATAACCAGGTTGCAAGCCAGGTCTCCAGCCAGATCCATAGCTGGAGGCAGGTGAAAGGCAACCATACACTAATGTCTCTCTCCCTACCCCTCTCTCTAAAAATAATAAATAAAATCTTAAAAAAAAAAAATGTATGCAAGATCCTGTTCGTAAGAACATTGAGCATTATCATTTTTAAAAATGCTCATTGTTATTTCAATTTGCATTTCTTTAACATTACTGAGGTTTTAAGGTTTTTCACGTTTTTGGCCCATTCCACATTGTAAAATTATATTAAGAATATTATCTTTGTCTATTGTATGTAGCCAACATTTTTCCTAATTTTTCTTTAGTGTATAATACATTTTGACACAAAGAAGCTTTTCATTCTGTGTAAGCAAATCCATTGAATAATTCCTTTATGTTTTCCTCTTTTGTTTTCCTCCCCTTTGGAGAGGCCTCCTTCACCCCAAGATAGGCTTTGTTATCTTCTAATGGGCTGGGTTTTGAAGGAGGCAAGGACATGGATTGACTCAAGGGAGGAGGAGGGGATTTAAGGACTCATGACAACTTTCCCCAGCCTGCTGGGAACCAGAGGGCTGGGACACAGTTGCTGCAATCCAGGCCTCAGGTGATGACATCCCAAACTGGCAGGTCCAAGAAATATTTCTGTAGGAAAAAAGCAACAAATAAATAATAACAATAAGAACAAACCCAGGATTTTGTGACTTGAAACGCTAGGAAACATACAAAATATAGGTTAAAATGGTCTTCAGGGTTTGGAGAAAGAGATGAGGTTTCTGTTTCAATGACAGCTGAGAGCTATGGGAAGATGAACTGGCTTCCGGTGCAGGGCAGGTGAAACCTAATTATAGTGTTAGGATGTTCTAATTTATTGACTCTGATGGAATATTTACAATCACTTATCTATCCCATGACTAAGATGAGAAAGAGCAGCTCACCGATGGAATGAAGGAAGTTTGAGATCAAGCAGGAAACCGGGGAGCTTGAGTCTCTCTTCCTGAACACATGATTCTGAGAAAGGCCATTCTTAAAGGAAGATAAAGCAACCACTGTCTCTTTAGGGGTGGTGTTTGGAAACTGACTAATTAATGAGCCAGAGTTTCAAGGGAGTAATTTTGAGAAATAACTTGTATTTTGGTGTTAGGGCTTGGGGTGAGACTCTAAGGAGGGTTGCCAGATAAAATACAAGTCCCAACTACATTTGAACTTCAGTTAAACAGTGGGAAAACAAAGTATGACCCAAATGTTTTATGGGAGATATTTATACTAAACATTTATTTGTTGTTTATCTGAAGTTCAAATTTAACTTGATATCCTGTATTTTTAGTTGCTAAATCTGGAAACCATACCTACAAAGGAGATTCCAGAAGTCTCCAAGAATATGATAGTTTGTATTAGCAGCTGGTGACTGCTGGTGAATGGAAAGCATGCCATGAAATTTCAGTTTCCCAACGAAGAGAAGATGCAAACCAACCAGAAGGAAGAGATGTTAAAGGCTGAATAGATGAATGAATCAATATGTATTTCTTGAGCACTTGTTTTGCACTGTGCTGAGTACTTTGATGGCTTCATCAGGAGCTTACAGTGGGTTTTAAATGAATTCCTATAGTGAGTCACTTAACAAGTATATATTGAGAACCTACTATGTGCTGGGTTCAGGCCTTGACACTAAATTATCAAATGAAGACAGTGTTAGTGCTCACAAGAGGGGAGACTAGAGTAACTTAGGGGAAAATTCTGGATACCAATTCAAGATGGAATCTAATTGGGAACTAAAATTGTGACTTCTAAGAGCAACAGTGTGAGCTAAGAAGTGATGCCTCCTCTATCTTCATGGTTTTCTTAGCTTTGAGAGGCAGACATAGTTCAAAGGAAGTAGTAGTCAGCTGAAGGTCACACATTAATTAAAGGACAGGTGTTTTGAACCAAGCCTTGAGTCACCCCAGAGCTCTTTCCATGATGCCACACTCCTGCTGTAAGGGAAGAGCTCATGAAACATGCAGATGAAAAAGTCTGCTCTCATCGCAGGAATATTTTTTGAAAAGAAAGGGCTGAGCAAGAGCCTTCTTCCTGAAGCCTTCCCCTTTCCTCCAAGCTCCTGGATTCTTTGTAAGAGGGATTTCTTCTGTAAGGATGTTGAGAGTGCCAGTGAATTTTCCTGATGAGGATAAAGGATGGTGAAGGGATCTCCTTTATGTCTCCTACCCAGCAATGTTGGCAGTTCAGAATCTGATACAAATTTCCTGTGAGGTCATGAGACCTCTGTAACCTAGCTGATGGGAAACTTGGTGCCTCACTTACAGCAGTCTTAGGGCATAGCTGGTACAGGAACAGAGATGAAGGGACTCATTAGTATTTTTAAGAGCATTTCACAACTTATAAAAGACTATAATCTACATATTTCTCTTGTTGTTCAGAAAACTCCTGGGAATTATTTTCAGATGGGGGACCCAAATCTCAAAAATGAGATGTTAGGATCTGAACTTGGGGTCTATGTTCTTCTCATCCAGGATCTCACACTTAGCTATGTCACAGCTGCCTGTCTTCTAAATAATTCCTTGTAAACACACCAGTAAAACCTTGCTTCTGAGAGCCATCTTCTGAGGATTTGAGCCTTTAGATAAGAGATTAGGGATTTGGCCTCTAACTCTGATAATAAAAGCTACCATTTACTGAATACATTCAGTGTACCAGGCCTCATTATGCTAAGCAGCTTATGGTCTCCATCTATTTAATCATCACTAAATCATATGTATGTGTGTATGTATATATGAATGTGTGTGTGTGTGTGTGTCTTACTTGTTCAACCTCAAGTGCTAGCAATTGATGGGGCTGGGACTCTAGCATTCTAGCCGAGAAGTGTCTATTTCTAAAGTGGCTACTATTTTAAATTCTTCTTTCTAGACTTTTGTTCCTATCTTTGAAATGCACAACATGACATTCAAACATGCTTTCATTTAAAAAATTCCAAAGTTCTTTCCTCCATGTTTGTTCTGTCATAGACATGAGAAGACAAAAACAATGACTCCCCCAAAGGACTCTCAAATTTGGAATTAATTTTACTTGTTGACCAAGAACAATCATTTGTGAATGCATTTTTAGGATCAGATTTACATTCCTGCTGCAAGTCAAAAATATTTGTTAAAATTAATGTCTCCAAAGCTTTAACAATTTATTTATTCAAGTGTTAAACATGTTTGTTCCCCCCACCCCACAAAATGAGTACTGCTCATCCCTAGCAATGTTACAGTTTTTCTACTGCCTAACTTGAATAAAGACTCTCCCAGTTTCTCAATCAAAGGTGAATAGCCCACTTTAAAAATCATCATCAGAAGACTCATTGATTTTAGGGAAAGGGGAAGGAAGGGAAAAAGAGAGGGAGAGAAATATCAATGTGATAGAGGCAGTTGGTTGCCTTGTGCACGTGTGCCCCAACTGGGAACTGAACCTGCAACCTAGCCATGTGCCCTGAGTGGGAATTGAACCCAAGACCTTTTGGTCTATGGGACGACAGTTCAACCAACTGAGATACACTAATCAGGACTGAATAGCCCATTTTTGAATCTTTGGATGAAATTTGCAGGTTTGACATCTCCAGGAAACTCAATTATTTTGCTTAAGGGATACATCTTCTCACCTTTCAGTGAGGATGTTTCTGAACCTTGAGATGAGGAAGGAAGTCACAGTGAAGAGAAGCGGCTGAGGCAGGAGTTGGAAGTGGCACAGCTCCTGACTTGGAAGATCCACCAGAGCACCTCTGTGTGCTCACTTGCTCCATGTAGTTGATTAGCAAATATTTACTGGGTACCTATAATGCCTATGTGCTAGCTGTATAGGGACTCTGGCACATGGGAGTAGACAGACAAGTTAGTAGGTCATTTCGGTTTCCTTTTCCTACACAAAATGCCTGAAGAGTATAAAGGGTCAATGCCCAGCTTGAAGTTCTAATCACAGATCCTGATCTGCAGTTTGGGACCATTGACGTTTTTCTCTTTCTTTCTTTCTTTCTTAGCTCACACATTTTGAGTGTTTACCATTGTCATGGTGATATAATAAATATTTTTACATTTATCATCTAGGGCTCTGATTCCTGTGAAATAGAAGAAATAATAGTAGCTACCTGACAGGGTTATATTAAATGAGATGATGATAATAATGGCCACAATTTATTGAGAGTGAATCTTGTGCCAGGCACCACAGTAAGCACAATAATTATTTCATTTAACCCTTACAAAAGCCATGAGATGGACCTTGACGAGCATGTCTCAGTGAGTTGGTCATCATCCCACAAACTAAAAGGTCACTGGTTTGATTCCTGGTCAAAACACATACCTGGGTTGCAGGCCAGGTCCCTGGTTGAGGGTATGTGAGAGACAATCAATCACCATCTCTTTCTCTTTCTCTCCCCCTTTCTCTAAAAATAAATAATTAAAATATTAAAAAATAAAATAAAAACCACTTCAGGTGGGTACGTTTATTAGCCACATTTCACAGATAAGCACACAGGCTCAGACTGGTTAAGTAATTTGCCAGGCTCACAAGAAAAATAAGCAACAGACTTTGAACTCTAATCTAAGTTGGTCAAAGGTTAAAGTTATGTGCTCAGCTACTGATCCATAATAAAAGTGGGAGAAGATTTTAATGCTCTGTTTGGTAATAGTTGCCCTGTGTTTGTTGTTTCTAATCCATTTTGCAACACTATAAACTGTTTTAAAAGTTAAATTTTTCTCTGTTAAATCAAATTGGACAGATTTATTCTTGACCAAACAAATACAAACACAAGGTTATCCTTTGAGGGCTTAGAAGCTAAAGTGACTAAATTTCCACTGCATGCTTCCTTTTTGCCTTGTTTTTTTTCTGGTTAAAAAAAAGGCTTTGATGACTTTTGGGAGAAAATTTGAAGGGGAAAAATTTCACCAAAGGGCAATATATATCCTGAACTCAAAGCGAGACGGGTGGAGAGTGGGAGAAAATTAATATTTATTAAACTCTTCCATATGTCAGTCATCTTAAGTATGTTATTCACTTGTTTCACTCAACAAAACATTTTTTAGTACCTACTGTGTGCCTGGAATTGTGCTGATCATAAGCTATCAAATTCATGCTACAACATTGCAAAATGAGGACACAGAGCCTCACAGAAGTTAAGTAATTTACCCAAGATCATATGACCAGTTGTTGACAAACCCTGGTTTCAAATTGTGGTCAGCCTGCTCTCTTCTTTCTTTCTCTTTCAGTACATTTTTAAAGCTAGGGATGATGAAATAAAGGAAAGGCTTTGAAGAAATGCCTTTTAGGGGTTGCTGATTACTCTGTAAAGTCTCTAAGTACCACAGTGTTTACACATCTCAGAGGCAGGTCACTAGAGCTGGTGGGGAAGTGTGCTTCTTCATTGACACATGATAAAAGTCCAAAGGGAATTAGAAACTAGAGGCATCTAGTAAAATGTTTCACGGAATAAACCATAGGATCAGTCTCACATACCTGCATCAACTATGTGAAGATGCATGGATTTTAGAAAGCTTTGAACTATTCTCTTGGCCCTGGCCAAAGTAGCTTACTCAGTTGGTTAGAGTATTGTCCTAATACAGCAAGACTGAGGATTTGATACCTAGTCAGGGCACATATAAGAATCAATCGCTGAATGCATAAATACATGGAATAAATCAATGTTTCTCTTTTCCTCTTTCCCTTCCTTTCTCTTTTTCTCAAAATCAATTAAAAAAAAGATTAGCACGAACTATTTTTCTTATGCTCTGGAAAACCATACATCAAAGAAGATAACTGGAATCCTTTGGCTGCAGTATTTAACACCATCATCCCATTTTCCTTCTTGTTTGGTATGATGAAGATACAAATCAAAATAGCCTAGGGGGACAGAGGGGAGCAAAAATGGGATGGATGTAATACAACAACAATAAAATTAAAAAAAAAATAGCCTAGTTTTTTGGGAGAAAAAAAAGTTCTAGTATTTACTAATATTTACATTTCATAACTATCTGGTTGTTTTAAAAAATCATCTAACTCTTCATGCCAATCAACTTTTACTGATGACTTAACACGTGGCACTCACTGTGATAATTGCTAAAGATAAAGTGATTAATAAGCTTCCAGCCTAGTGGTGAAATAGCACAGACATGCAGAGTCATACTCAGAATACAATGGGGCATTTGTCACAACTGAGGTACTTTCTAGGCAGGCTTTGAGGAGGGGGTGCCAGGTAGGCCTGGCTCATATCCCTTCTGCTTTTTTTTTGTGGCAGGGGGAATTTTTTAAAAAGATTGTACTTACTTACTTTTGGAGAGAGGAGAAAAGAGGGAGAGAAGCAGCAATGTGTGAGATAACCTCTGTCAGTTGCCTTCTATACACCAGGCAACTGGGGACCTGGTCCACAACCCAGGACTTGCCCTGACTGGGAATCAAACCAGTGACCTTTTGTTTTGCAGGCCAGTGCTCAACCCACTGAGTCACACCAGCCAGGGCTCTTTCTTTTCTCTAAAATATTTTATTTATTTTGAAAATTTTTATAAAATTTGTTTGGGTCAAAGAGGACACTCTTAGAAGCAAGATCTCAACAGACTGTGAAAATGCTCCCCCTTCTTTCTCTCTCTCTTTTTTAAAGATTTTATTTAGTTATTTTTAGAGAGAGGGGAAGGAGGGGAGAGAGGGAGAGACACATCGACACTTGAGACAAACATGTGCTCACCTGAAACCCAGGCACGCACCCTGTCTGGGAAATGAACCAGTAACTTTTTGCTTTGAAGGATGATGCCCAACCAACTAAGCCACACCAGTCATGGCTCCCTTCTGCTTCTTCCTTTCTTTCAAAGATTTTTACTTATTATTTTTAAAGAGAGGTGAAGGGAGGGAGGCAGAGAGGATGAGAAACATCAATGTATAGTTGCCTTTCACCTGCCTCCAGCCACAGACCTGGCTGAAGACCTGGCTTGCAACCTGTTTACGTGCCCTGGCTAGGAATCGAACCAGCGACCTTTGGGTTTGCAGACTGGTGCCTTATTCATTGTGCCACCAGCCAGGGCTGAGTGAATAGTTTTAACCTACATCTTTGTGTTACAATTCTGTAGGATAAATGAAATGCTAGGCCAAGGTTATGGTCATTTTTGACAGATATTGTCAAAAAGATAGTACTAATTTACACTTCCATGAATAACGTATGAGAGTGCTTTCCTATACTCTAGCCCAAATAATGTAATGTCCACTTTTTGATCTTTACCAAACTGATAAAAATGCCTTAGTTTTATTTGTCAGATTGATTATTTTAAGTCTAGCTGAACATTTTTATCATATGTTTAAAAGCCATTTATAGATCTTTTTGTTCAGAAAGTTTGCCATAACCTAACCTAATCATAGAAAGTTAAAGAAGCTAATAGAAGGGTGGTTAACATAGGACATCCTGTTATACATTAGAGATAAAAAATAAAGGAGACATCTGTGTAATAATGATTGATCATGAAAAATATTCAGGCAAAAAAAAAGTTGACTTACAGTCAGAACTATGTATTGAGAAACTTTGGACAGTGTGGAAAATGGCTTGCAAGTGGCAAAACTGGAGGGAGGAAAATAAATTAAGTTGTAACAATAATCTAGGAAAGAGGCAATAGTATTCTGAACTAAGGCATTGCCAAAAAAGAATGGAGCTGATGAAACCAACTTAGGAAGCATTTCAGAAGCAGAATTAAAATAACTTGATGATCCAATAAAGGCCATATATAAAAGAAGAAAATAAATAATTTAGATAAGTTAATAGATTAAAAAGAAAGGGAACAAAGGGGATGGATGTAATACAACAACAATAAAATTAAAAAAAAAAAAAAAAGAAAGGGAACACAAAGTAGGAAATTTGGCCTCCAACATTACTTAACACCTGCTAAGAAAGAGTTTTTGTTAGTTATATATACATTTATATATGTGTGTGTGTATATATATATGTATGTATATATGTGTGTATATATATATGAAAATTGAGCAAAAGAAAATAATACACACATTGCATTTATTCAAGTCCATGGTAATCATATTAGGAAAATATTATAATCCATTTAAATATTTCAAAAACAAATTAGAAAAGTAACATGTGCAAAATAAAAAATCTTTAGGTTGTCCCAATTCATATCAGAATTCAAAGTCAGCTGTATCTGACTGCAAATGCTCTTTGCATTGCTCCAAGTTATCTAGGATTAAAGAAATGACTTAGGGAGAGAAAATGATCTTCCATCATGCAGGGAAGCAAGCTGCCCACAAAGCACCAGGAATTATTCCCTGAGCTACTGTATCATCAGTTTAGTTTAAATAGAACAATTCTCAGGGAAGAATTATAATTCACAGATCTCCATTCTGAATTGAACAGGGTTGCCGTGTTATGGAAAAAAAGCCTCTTCCCTTGTGTCATTTCTCTGCAATGCATTGAGGGAAATGTCAAATTGTATTAAGATTTTTGACACTGTAAATGCAGTCATATTCAAATGTTACACAAAAATGCCTCCCCCAAATAATAACATCTTCATTAAATATATTGACTGTTAAATTGTATTGGGACTGTCAACACATAATTAACATAACTACTTTAGAAGAGTAATGGGCTGTTGAGCAGGGGCACTTTATTTAGAACTGGACTTTATGGAGCATCTGCCAAAATATATTCTATATCATTGACTATCTTGGAAAAAGCATGTATTTACATTTCACTTAACACTAATCAACTTGTTAGCTTCCTTGCATATGAATTATTATTTAATTCTCAATCTTTTCATTGGATAAATGCTTTCATCATTGTAACCAGATAGTGTTTGCTGAGCCCAGCAAGGTAATTAATTGCACTGTTGTTTAGTCTTTTGTTCCCAAAGCTAATTATACACTTCATTATACTAAGTCCTTAATGAAGACAGTTAAACTAAAACACTAAGCCACAACCAAAAACATGAACAATAATATCTAACTATAAATAAATGAACACTAATTCTCCATATGTTGAATTATGTAGTAAAGGTAGAGAAATGACATAATAACTCTTCAGAAAAATAACATAACAATACAATGGACAATGATTAAGAGGAAACATGGTGTCACAGTAGGCAAAAAAAAAAAAAAGGGAATTATAAATCCCCAAAGGCTATGATCATCTTTATAAACATGTAATAATGTTCAAGGAAAGAAAATAAACCCATGGAACAGAATACAAAGCCCAGAAATGACTGCCACATGAACACCTGATTTATAACAAAGGTGACACTTTAAAACAGTGGGGAAAGGACAATCTTTCAATAAGTGGATCTGGGTCATTAGATGTCCATATGCTATAAAAAGGAAAGATAATATACAAAACTCAAAATCAGGTAGATTATAGCCTTTAATATGAAAATCAGAACAATACAACTATAGGATTATGTAGGAGAGTATCTACCTAGAGGTAGATGAAAACTTCCTAAACAGAGCCCATAGAAAGCACACTACAGAAAAAGACTGAACAATTGACTACACTAAAATGAATAACTTCTATTTATCCAGAGATAGCATTAAGAAAATGAAAACGTACCCTGGCTGGTATGGCTCAGTGGATTGAGTGCCAGCCTGAGAACCAAGGGGCCACCACATTGATTCCCAGTCAGGGCACATGCCTGGGTTGTAGGCCAGGTCCCCAGCTGGAGGTGCATGAGAGGCAACCACACGTTAATGTTTCTCTCCTTCTCTTTCTCCCTCCTTTCCCCTATTTAAAAATAAATAAATAAAATTTTTTAAAAATGAAAACAAAAGGCAAACACAGATTGAGAGAAGATATGTTTAACACATAATCTACAATTTATATCTAGTACATAAGAAAAACATCTACAAATCAATAACAGAGAGTCAAACAAGCCAATTTTTATAAGGCAAATTTTTCAACAGGCTCTTCACATAACAGGATATCTAAATGGGTAATAAACAGTGTGCAGGGAAATGTTAATTAAAACCACAATGATATACCACAACAGACCCACTGGAATGGTAAGTGTTAAAGAAAAAGAAAAAAAGGATACGGAGTAACAGCACTCATACATTGGTAATAAGAATATAAATAGGATCAACCAATGAGGAAAACTCTTTAAGCTATGAAAGTAAATTGTATATATGTATCAATTCTACTCCTAGGAATGAATGTATGCACTTGTGCATAAAAATTCAGTTTGGAGATTACCTTTTGATGAGAGGAAAGGGATGCCAGCAGTGTTCCATTTATTTTTTATTTTTATTTTTAAAATGTTTATTGATTTTAGAGAGAGAGGAACAGAGAAACAGAGAAACTTCGATGTAAAAGAGAAACACCAATGATTACCTCTCATAAGTGTTAGGTCTGGTAAGAGTGAGAGGAGAAATGGCAGAGGAACAGGCCAGGAGTCTAAAAGATTTATTTGGCCAGCTGCACAAGTGGGCTGAGACCAGGAAGGCAGAAAGGTGTCAGCAGCTAATAAAAGAAAGGCAGGGGTTTTAAAGGGGGTAAGCAGGGCAGGAGTTGAAGAGGCTTTCTGTTGATGGCTTTGGGGGAGCTGGCTCTGAGAACAGAGAAGCTTACTAAAAGAGGGGAGTTACCATGTTCTCATGGACAGGCTAGATATCTTTGAAGGACACAGGCTGAGATATCTTAGAAGGGCGCAGGTGGTTACTATCATCAGCAGTTACTGAGGAGGCAGCAGATTTAATGGGGTGTGCTAAAATTATGCCAGGATTCCCAGAAACCAGGTCTTATGCCTAAGAATAAGTGACCTGACTGGGAATTGAATCCACAACCTAGGTGTGTGTCCTGACAGAGAATCACACCCCCAACCTTCTAGTGTGAGGGACAATGATCCCACCAACTGAGCCACACTGGCAAGGACAGTGTTCTATTTCTTGATATTGGGGTGGTTACATGGTTGTTTGCTTTGTGATTATTCATTGAGCTATACATTTTGCTTTGTGTACTTTTCTGTATTTGTGTTATATTTCGCAGTTTGAAAAATAGTTTTTAAACTCATCTTTACAGAGAAAAAGCAAATGTGGCAAAATGTAAATAATTGCTGCAACTAGGTGAAGGGTATATGGGTAGTATACCATTATTTCATTATTTTCTGTATGTTTGAACATTTTTTTAAATGTTAGAGGAAAAACTCCCTTTTTATATTCTTTCCGAGGTGGCCATTTAATCCCCTTTCCTTATGACAAAACTTCTTGAAAGTGTCAATATTCAGAGTCTCCAGTTCCTTCCAACTATTTCCTGAACATATTCTACTAGGGTTTTGTTTCCATTACAGTAGTGAAATGGTTCTTGTCAAGGTCATCAATGATCTCCACGTTGCAAAATCCAATGCTTGTGTTTCAGTTCTCACCTTTATTTACTTTCTGTGGCACTTTACATTGTTGAGCTCTCTCCTCCCTAAAACACTTTCCGTCTTCAAAGGCACTTGCCTGTTTTTTCTATATTTTAGATGTTTCTTGCTATTCCCTTTTCCTGGTGCTCTTAACTTCTCTGGCCTCTAAGTATTGGAGTGGCCTAGGGCTATGTCCCTGGAAAGCACATGGACATTTCAAATATTTACTTAATTGTAGTTCATTCAATGAGGCCTTACCTGGCCATTCTTATCTAAAACTGTAACTCATCACTTCTTAGCTCCTTTTAGTTGGTTAAAATAGTCTCCTTAGCACTATCTAAAAATGTTATTTTAGTTATTTTGTTTACTGCTTGTCTTCCTTTCGAGGTTACTTTCAATGTTACTGCTACATGCCCAGAACCTAGAACAGTGCCTGGCATACACTAGGCACTCAATCAGTGCTTGTTAAATGCTTAATGAATTGGACTTAAAGTAAAATCCATAATCCAAGCTTACAAAACCCTGATTAATTTGTCTTCTGCCAGCTTTTCTACTCTCATTTCATAACTCTTTAATTTCTCTAAACCTACCAAGTTCTTCCCTCACTCCAAGGCCTTTACACTTATTTTTCCCACTGCTGAGATTTTTTTTCTGGCTCTTTACATAATTGGTACCTTAGGGTCCAATTTAAAGATTTCCTCCTCAAAAAGTCCCACTCTATTTACCTCCCATCCTACCCAATTACACTTTTATACATTTCCTTGGCTAGTTCTCTCATTTGATTTTTGTTGTTGTTTATTTGTTTGTTTTTATTATATTTACTCTGGTAGGATGTAAATTTCATAAGGCTTGGGATCTAGTCTGTCATTTTTCTCATTGCTATTTCCTCAAGATCTGGCACATAGCTGCTGGTCAAATAATGTCTACTGAGTGAACCAATGAATAAGCCATTAAGTAAATAATTGAAAAAAAAATAACCTTCTCAGTGTGTAGAGCAGGATTCAAATAGACACAAAGATGCAATGCCATCACTATCCCAAAGAGGACAAAGGACATTTGCCTTGACGTGCCAAAAGCCCAAGAATGACATATTCAGCATTCCTTTAGAGTCAACTTCCTTATATGATCCTTTTTCCCTCTGTGTAGTCCAACCAGTTACTGAGGGATAAAAAGCCAATGTGGAAATAGTTCACCTGCACCAAATGGGCTCCTTTTGATGTACTAAGCTAAGACAGCCTGAAATGCTTGGTTTATGGACAGTTAAGGGTGACTGGCCTTTTTAGTCTGTGTGGGATGAGGTGAGAGGGTGGCTTTCTGGCTGGGGGCAAAGTACACTGCATGTCCCACCCACTTCTCTATTTTATTATTATATGTTTGAAAGCAGGTTTTACAGCAAATTAGGGTCAGGTTTAAAGGGAAAACGACTACAAAAAAGAAAAGGCAACTTGGCACAGAGAAGTTGGAGGGGCAGAGGGTCAGATCAATTTCATGAAAAGGGTCAGGAACTTGACATAAATGACAATATTGAATATTCATAAAAACTCTTCATGGTAAGCATGTCATTCCCATTTAACAGATGAAGAAAGTGGACACAGATTGAAACTTAAATCTCTGTGTTGCCAAAGCTCATACTTTTCCTACCATACCTGGTAGTCTGCCCCAACTTCCAAACAAATAGTCTTGGACCCCCAAAACTGTGACTCCTGGAATGATCACCAGAGAGCTCTCTGTGCAGTGCTACCTTATGATGTACTTCTCTCCATTCTCAGGGACTAGCATAGGGCTCTTCAGTAAATGTCTATTGAATAAAAAATAAAAGAATGAAAAAAGGAGGTACCTTAGACAATATAGCTTCCCTTATGAATTACATGATGAGACTCAAAAACACTTAGACAGCTTCCGAGGGTCCTCTTTCCCACTGTAGTTCTCCAGGGAAAAAGAGACTGCAATCAGTCTGGTGTTGTGCATCATTTGCCCTGACCTGGGTGATACCATGGTTGAAAAGCCTGCAGCATTATCTTCTTGTGATGTACTGTAGTTGTTGCCAATAATGATAGCTAGCATGCTTGTTGTATACTGAGCAAATAATCTGTGCCAAGCCCTTTTCATGTTTTACCTTATTTAATATTCCAAAGCCTAAGAAACAAATCACAGGTAAGGGAAAGGAAATTTTGGCTTGTTTACAAAAATCAGCTACCAATTCATGAGGCCAATACTGTAAGTTCCTTTCTTTTGTCTCTCCTTTTTTCTCTCCATCCATCCTTTCTCTTCTTAAGATGTTAAAAATAGGCCCTAGCTGGTGGCACAGTAGATAAGGTGCCGGCCTGCCAACCCAAAGGTTGCTGGTTCGATTCCCAACCAGGGCACATAACCAGGTTGCAAGCCAGGTCTCCAGCCAGCTCCGTAGCTGAAGGCAGGCAAAAGGCAACCATATATTGATGTCTCTCTCCCTCTCTGCCTCTTTCCCTTCCCCCCTCTCTAAAAATAATAAAGAAAATCTTTTTAAAAAGATGTACAAATATGCCTACAGAAACTCAGTTGTTTGAGAATAGAGGCATCAAGAAAAGATTTGCCTGGTCAAAAGACTCAAGAATGCATAAGACATTGCATTCATCCTGATACGTGGTAGGACAGGGCTGTGCTAAAAAATATATACTGCTTTTTGCTCTGGCTGATGTGGCTCAGTTGGTTGGGCATCATCTCACAAATCAAAAGGTCAAAGATTCAATTCCCAGTCACAACACATTTCTAGATTGAGAATTCAGTCCCTGGTCAGGGTGCATTCAGGAGGCAACTCATCGATGTTTCTTTTGCATTGTGATGATTCTTTCCTTCTCTTTTTCACTTCCTTCCCTTCTCTTTAGAGTCAATAAAAGAAAAGATAAATAAAAAATATTTTATATATAAGAATGTATTACATTTTATGTCAAAAGCCTTGGGTTTGAGTTTTGGTTCCATGACTGACTATGGATCTTTGGTTGCCATTAACCTTGAGAAGCCTTAATTTTCTCACATATGAAATGGTAATAATACAAATCCTTTCCTGATGGGTTTGTAGTAAGGTTCAAATGAAGAAATGTGATTTGATCGGAGTGAACCTGACTATAAATGCTGACTATTCTCCTTCTGATTGAAGATGAGCTGGGCGTCCCCAGAACTCTTGAAGAGCAAGGTCTACCATGCAGCCCCGATAGAGTCTTCATTACCAAAGAGCTGGCAATGGTGAACTTGCATTCAGGATTGAATACAACAGTGCAAGGAAGGTTTCTGAGGTACTGGGATTTGGGATCCAGGTAGAATTCTATGTGCAGACCAGTAATAAGCAGGGTGAAGAAGATAGTCAGAACATGGTGTATATTTCTTTATTTGTCTTCTTTGGTATCTCTGAACAAAGTTTTAATATTCTCCCTAGAGACAGCCTCATCTGTTGTTACATTAGTCCTAGGTCTTGATATTTTAATGCTATTATAAGTTGTCTACTTCAGATATTTTTTAAAAAACAAGTTTTGGCTGGTATATAAAAATGCAATTAATTTTTATACATTTTATATTTGTCTTATATTTGTTCAGCAAAGTCCTTATTAAGTCTAGTAATTTATGTGTGGTTATTTTTAGATTTTCTTTCTTCTTTTTCAGTTGTACCTTTTATGTATGCATTTTTCTTGTTTTACTGAACTGGTTATGACCTCCAAGACAATGGTGAATAAAAGAAGTCTTATTGTTGATTTCAAAGAGAAACTTTTAATCTTTTAACCATATAGTATGATATACTTTTAAAAGTTATCTTTTTATCAATTTTAAAAAGCTTTCACTTCCTTACGTATAAGGTTTTAAAGTAGGAGTCCTTTATCTGTTTACAAAGTTCTACTCACAATTTGCCAAGAGTTTTGTTTTTATGGATGCATGCTGAATTTTATTAAAATGTTTTCTGCATCTTCGAAATGACTTTATGTGTTCATAACATTGATCAGTTAAGATACAAATTATATCTTTGATTTTTAAGAACAACCAAAGTGTATTCCTGATGTAAATATTTGGTTTTAATGTCTATTTTAGATTTTGTTCACTAGTATTTTGTTAAGATTTTTGTTTTCATAGTCACAAGTCAAATCAGACTACACCCCTATCGACCTTTGCAAAGTGGGTTTCCTCATCAATCTCACAAAGTGGGTTTACCATCTCCATTTCACTTGTGGTTCCTAAGAAGTTGAGTAACTGACCAATGTCACGTAGACCTAGTTGATGTCTATTCTAGGACTGGAAATCAGGTCTATCTGAACACAAAGTCTGTTTGTTTCTGCTAAGCAAGAGAGCTGCTGTGAACATTTATCAAGACTTCAAAATTAATTCTACAGGCCCTGAATGTTTTGGAAACATAAGGTTGAGAGTAGAGGTAGATAAGGGTAATAGCTGCAACTAGTCTTTGGGAGGCTGTGTTAATATTCTGATTCACCAAAATCAAGAAGTAATTCAGTTGTATCTCATATTTGAGGGGAAAATGTGAAGTCAAGAGCCTAAGTAGCTATTCATATAATTCTATAAGAATCAATTTTACAAATAAGGATGAAAAAGAAAGGAAAATATAGCAACAGTTGCTAGATCAAAAATATGGCATGAGATCACTCAGAGACCAAGGGTAATCCAAATTATAAGAATTCAAAATCTCAAGATAAAAATATGGCTCCAGCTAAGTACTATAATATCCAGAAACTGTGTTAGAATAAGGAAACTATTGACTATATACAGGCTGACTTGAGAAATCAAGATGGAGGAAGGATTCCTAATGTAGTATAAAAAAGTATATTCATTATTTTATAAAAACCTAGAGAAATGTGTTGAGCTGATTAAACAGGCTATATAGAGTGAGATAGTGCAGGGGTGGTATTTCTGTTCCTTGAGGTGTTCCCAATGGTGTCTATGAAAAGCTTGAACACCAGAGTGTAAATCAAGGATTCCTGACATTTTCTCACAATTTAACCCAAAGAACTTTTACAGATAGACACACATAGGCTATCTCATAAAAGTAATTTTTATCTTTCCTAAGTCAATGAGGTTAATTACCCTTTTTATTATACATCATGTGCCAGACACTATAAGCAATCTATCTTTCCCTTCTTTGGTCTCTTGTTAAACTTTGTTTTATTAGGGTGCAGTAACTTCTACAACAATCCCATGTCTCAATAATTTGACACAATGAGTTTCATTCAGGCTCACATCACAATCCAGTCCAGGTTGGAGGTTGGGGGAGGAGGGGAGAAGCCTTTGCACCCAATAGTTCTCCTGGATCCTCTGAAAGATGATGGAAGAGAACATGGAGAATTTCAAAAGAAAGGTCAGGCCTGGATGTAGCATTCATCACTTCTGTCCATATTTCATTGGCCAGAATATAATAATGCAGCTACAAGGGAGGTCAGGAAACGTAGTCTTTTTGTATGCCCAGGAGGAAAAGGAAATGTTTTGGTTGATAGTTAGCTTCTACCCGCTAGTATATTGCAAGGATTAAATAAATTTCTCGTAGACTTTAGTTCAGCATCTCTGTGCATGAAGTGAAGATTTAACAGTATCACATTCAACTCTTCTTGTCAGTGAGATAGGTGCTGGTATTAATCATCCTCATGTCTGAGATGAGAAACAGATACCAAGAGGTTGTTGCTTTCCCAAAATTTCATGACTAGTAAATAGCAGAGCTGGAATTAAATCTAAGTAGGTCTGACAAGGCCCATTTTCTTAAAACTAGAATGTATTTGTTTGAGGCATTGGACAAATCAGGTTATACCTTTTTAGGGACAGGCAACACTTTCAAAGGTTCAGTTATGCTCAGCTCTCCTGATTTCTTGGGAAGTCATGTGTCATTCATAAAAGAATTTCGACCAATCATTGCTAAAGATGGAAATGGTTATTCCCACTTTATCACTGCAGGTTTTGTTCCTAAGATTTCTGATCTCCAAAGTGGAATGTGCTCATTCTACAGCAGCAATTTTCAACCAGTCTGCTGCAAGGATTTTTAAAACATGCAGCATCTGACTACTTAGCCAAGGGCATTGACCTCTTTTTTAATTAAATTGATTGACCTCTGTTTTAATTAAAACAAACAAAATGACAACAGCCAACACAATAACTATTCAGTGTGAATGAATCAAAGTTTTACCTATTTTTGTCAGATCAGCAAAAAAAATTTTTTTGGTGTGCTGAAGAATTTTAGTAATTAATTTATGTGACATGAAATCAAAAACACTGAAAATTGCTCCTCTATAGGTATACAAGATAATCGACTACAGTGTGGTAAAAAAATGATGAAGCTTCAATATATGTTTGTAATTCATTAAAAAAATAACCTCTATTAATATGGATTGAACTCAGCATGCCCACACTGTCCCTATATTTTCTGCTCACATCTCACATAAGGTATGAATGGAGGTTTACTCACTTTCAGCATTCAGTGACTGTGACATATGGCAGTTCAAAGAAAGATTTATACATTTTTTAAAAATCTAAATTTCACTAAACTAAATCTTACAAAATGAACAACTGGCTTAAAAAGATCACTGGAAAAAAATCTTGTTATTTGAAGGATTAAAAAAAGGTAGAATCTGCTTAGTATTGGTCACATTATGAGATTAAATATAACAATGATCTAACCAAATCTGATAAGTTGACCAAAAAAGTCCCAAACTATTAGGTAGCCTACTTAAATCATTAATTTATGTTCACTATTAAAAACAAATACAGAATCCTAAGAGTATCTTTTGACCTGAGGTGGATTAGTTTGTTTCAATTTTATTTTCTTTCTTAAAATTCTTGATTTTTATCTACATCTCATAATGGGCACCATACATTAGTAAAGTAATCTACATATGTTGAGGATACGTGCCCAGATTAAGTACTTAATTTAAGGCATAGTAGTTTCCCTTTATCTGCAGGGGATATATTTCAAGACCTCCTAGTACATGATAGAAACTGCAGACAGTACCGAGCCCCATGCATGATATGTTTTGTCCTATGCACACATAAACTTTATTTTTTTAAAGATTTTATTTATTTATTTAGAGAGAGGGAAAGAAACATCAATGTTTGGTTGCCTCTCACATGCCCCCCCTGGGGACCTGGCCTGTGCCAGTTGCAGGTTCAACTCCCCATCAGGGCACATACCTTGGTTGTGGGTTTGATCCTCAGTCAGGGCACATTTGGGAGGCAACCAATCAACGTCTCTCTCTCTCTCTCTCTCTCTTTTTCTCTCTCTCTCTCCAATAAATCCTCAGGTGAGGATTTTTTTGAAAAGAAAATTGAAATGTAAGATAAGACAATTTGTCTTAGAATATTAAAAAGCTGAGACATTGAACTCTGGCTGATTTTACTCCAAAGTCTCAACTCCACTCCAATAGGCTACAAAAGCTTCCAAGCATTATTCTTAATCATTATTGTCCCTGAGGTAGGGGGAGTTACTGAGATGTGGTGCCTTCCCTTGCAAACAGTTTTCTTATGAAATTAGGTTGGAAGGATAAAAGTAAGGCCGAGGAAGGTGGAGGTGGTGTGGTTGAGCCCATTCAGGAACTGATTACATCTGAACCTCTGTCCCTTTTGCCTGCCAGCTGACTCAGGGCTGGCTGATTGGCCAAAGCCCAGACAGGTTGATTTCATGGGTTGTGTACTTCAAAGGATCTGATTCCTGGCACTGCTATGCACACTGCTTTTCAGAGGGCACAGTTTTATGGATGAGGGAACAGGATGGTCTTCATGAAGTGTTTGCCAAAAGCCAAGGCAGTGTCTGCTCTAAATCCAAATGTACACAGCTTTGTTCTAGCCCTGAGCATGGCTCAATAATTGGGTATTTAAACCATAAGTATTTCTCTACAGTAAACACAATGGTTAAAAATATGGGCCCGAGAGTAGATGCTAATCTTGGCTCTACCATTCAACTGTGAATAAGTAACTAGGCCTCAGTTTTTTCATGTATGAAATGGGGATTAAGGCAATACCTCCTTCAACTTCATATGGTTGTTGTGAAAAGTAAACATATATATGTATATATATATAAAGCATATACCACAGTACCTGAGACATAGTAAACACTCATGAATTGGCCAGAGCAATTTTTTTATTGACAAATTAGGGATGACAATATTAACAGTATTTTACAGAGCTTTTATTAATGTTGAGAAACTTTGAAATGAAACTTTACTTATAGGAAGAGAGCAAATGTCAGCTGTAACTGTGTAGCCTTGGGTAAGTGAACAATGGAGACTCATTGTCACCCAGAAAGCTTTTGTGCACATTAAAAGGCCCCTGACACAGAGTAAGTGCTCAAAACATTAATTTATTTGATCAAAATCTCCGTTTTCCAGTTTAACAATAGTAAACAACTTGAGTTTCTTCCAATACAAGCTCAGTGAGATGCATGCAGTCCTGCTATCATATGTAAAGGGGACAACACTCTTGGAGATTATTAGGTAAGCATCTTGCTGGACTGTGTTAGATTCTAAGGATTTCATATCAAAGTAAGAGCTATATGTGCTTTAAAAACCTTAGAGTTTACACAGCATTTATTTTACCTAGTCTGATCCTCACAACTTTATGGGATAGTTCTCATATCATATTTGGAATTATTTAGAATACAGTTGACCCTTAAACATGGGTTCACTTTATATGTAGATTTTTTTTTTTTTCAATTTACCAGGGCAGTTGAAACTGTTGTTGTCCAAGGGTCAATTCTTCAGTTGAGAATCACTGTGTGTGGACAGTTATCTGTAGTTATACCTGACTTTTCCACTGCATAAGAGGTCAGTGTCCCAAACCCTGGTGTTGTTCAAGGATCAACTGTATTTGTTTTATATGCCATTCTCCTCCACCATGAGACAAGGCAAATTTTTCATCATCTATCTCTATGCAGATAAAATTTGACTGATAAAAGAATTACTCTAGGCCCTGGCTGGTGGCACAGTGGATAAGGTGCCGGCCTGCGAACCCAAAGGTCACAGGTTCAATTCCCCAGCCAGGGCACATAAAAAGGTTGCAAGACAGGTCTCCAGACAGGTCTGTGGCTGGAGGCAGGTGAAAAGCAGCCATACATTGATGTCTCTCTCCCTCTCTGCCTCTCTCCCTTCCCCTCTTTCTAAAAATAATTAAATAGAATCTTAAAAAAAATTACTCTAATGGTATTTTAAGTGGGTTTTTGAATTGGGAGGGGTAAAAATAGAAAGCCAAGAGATGTTACTCACACCAGGTCATGCTGATCTGTTGGTTGTACACATATTAATCAACCTAAGAACAAGTTAAATACAATCTTTACTCATAAAAAGAAAAATAAACAGGACCATTAACTGAGGCTAAGGAGGCATGGGACTTTCCATGGCTCCTGAGCCTCAACTAATGGGCATGTTCAAGAATCAAGAAAGGATGGTAGCACTGTAAATTAAATTATGCTTCTAGGCTAACTGGATACCCAGAAAAATTTTTTGGGCTGAGTTCTTAAGCTAAGTCATAAGAAGGGAGTGTAAAGAGGCTAAAAACATTCTAAAGGCGGATGTGAAGGTGATTAGGGTGAGATGGACTTGGTTGTTTCTTTCTTTTGAAACATGGTAATGAGCATTTTTTCTTTTGAGATACTTCATGGTTTCCAGACTGAGCATCAGTGAACCCATATGGGTCATCCTTCCAGAATTTGCAATCAAGAAGTCAGTCAGGTGTTTGAAAACCTGGAAGGACGTTGGGAGCTGCAGACTGAGGCTTGAAAGGACATTGAGGTTTTATGAAAAAAAGCAGAAGAGATTGTTGGGTCTGCTAGCTGGTGGGAAAAACAACAAACTAGAAATCTGTCAATATACAAATATTTAAGGAAGATGAACACTTACAAGAAAAAGAAAATTATTCAATTAAACACATCTATTGGAATACACACTTCATGTCATCTGAATTATGGATCCCTTCCTGGCTGGCTTCTACCAACTGGAGACTGGCTTGCCTGACAGGAGATTAGAGAGAAGGAGAGAGAGTGGTCAGAGACTTTCTCCCCTGCTCTCTCCTAGCTTCAGTGCTGCACCTTCCCAACCACAGGCTCTTGAGGAGGCTACACTCAAGGCTCCAGCTTTCACAGCGTTATGACAAAGCTCCCAACTCCCCTTGCCTCTTCAGCTCTGGGGTTGTGCCGGGTGGGAGGAGACATAACTGCTATGTTCTGTTGCTAGTTTCTGGTGCCTAACCTTACCTTTGTTTCCTGAACCCTGCCCACACCTTTATTTCATGGTTCCTTCATTAAAATGTATTTGTTTGGAAAAAAAAAAAAGAAGAAGAAGAAGAAGGCAATCATCTTTTTGGCATGGAGCCAGTCCAACGGGTTCCTCATGATCTGGATTTGAACCTTGCCCTCAGGGTCCCACTGTCCTGTCCCCACTTCGACTCTGAAATCCTGTTGGAAGGTTGGAAGGCTCTTCCTGGACCAAATATCTTTTGCAGCAGACGTGCTTTCACTTCAAGCACTGCAGGGTTCACCTTGTGCTTGAAAGTATATCTGATCAGCGGTGATGGATAACCAAACTCTTCCGGGACTGGAAACTTCTTGTTCCATGGGCTGTGCGACCTGTTCAGGGTGGTCAGCAGTCCAGATGCCAATGCCATGAGGTGGGTTTAAATCTGAAGGAAGCAGGAACCCCATGTAGATAGATGAGAAGCAGGAAAAGACTGAGCCTGTTTCTTTTAAAAATATTTTATTATTAAAAATAGAGGGATGGAGAGAGGGAGAGAAACATCAATGTTTCACCTGCCTCCAGCCATGAACCTGGCTGGAGACCTGGTTAGCAACCTGGTTATGTGCCCTGGCTGGGGAATGGAACCAGCAACCTTTGGGTTCACAGGCTGCCACCTTGTCTACTGTGCTACCAGCCAGGGCCTGTTTCTTTTTTGTGTGTATGAAGGTGACATCCTAGATAGGTCCAGAGCTTTTCTAAAATTCTAAGAGGTTCATGGACCCTAAAAACTATTACTCTAAGGTGTAGTAGAAATAGAAAAATACCTATTCATTCAACAGACCATTGCATAGAGGCACTATACTGCCTCTTTCCACATAGCAGGGAATAACATGAGAAACAAATATTCTGAATAATTCCAATGATTTATGGTATGAAATAGTTTTTCTCCTTTTTGTTATCAAAACAAGCAGTCTAGCCCTGGCCAGTGTGGCCCAGTTGGTTGGAGTGTCACCCTGTAACCAAAATGTTGTGGGTTTGATTCCTGGTCAGGGCACATAACTCAGGTTGTGGGTTCCATCCCTGGTCTGGGTGTGTACACGAGGCAACTGTTTCTCTTGCTCCCTTTCTCTCTCTCTAAAAATAGTAAAAAATGTCGTTGGTGAGAACTTAAAAAAAGAAGAAGCAGGTCCCCTTTGTGATGTCTCTACCTATCTGTTTATCTCAATTACCTGAAAAAGATAGGCATGTACACAGTCCTTTGCACGTAGTTAGGCCCCAACCGTTAGTTCACTTCCCTTTACTTAATTTAAAACCACATATATGTTTCCTATTCTTCTCTTCTTTAGCGCTACTTTTAATATTCATTTAAAGGAGATCTTGTTATAGGAATGTTACTCAGGATGGGAGTAGGAAGCATGGTGTGATTTCCCCATATCTATATGTCTATGGAGGATAGCAGCAGTATAAAAGTCCTTAAATAATGTAGCTCAAATACCTTACATTAAAAATTTTTGCACACAGAAGGTACTAAACGAACAGTGGCTAATAAAAATAAACCAAAAAATTCAAAATTAGAACAACAGGTGCAGACCCAGAGGAAGTGAGAAATAATACTGGTTAGTTTTAACAGGTTTCACAGTCATAACATGTGAGAACTACAAGGGACATTAATATTCAGTCATTCTGTAAATGAGAAAGTTGAGAATCACAGAGCTATTTCACTGGAGCCCAGTTCAGATTAGCCTTAAATTAGTGACGTCTGACAATTTATGTGAAATTTTAAGAGATCATAATACTTGCTAGAGTTTGGTTAGTTTTATCTACATATGTGTCTCTCCAGTTAAAATTGGAAGACAGAAACTGAGGGGACTCACACACACACACACACACACACAGGGTTTTAATTGTAGCTGGAGAACACTGAATTGGACTTTGGTATATACTTAATCCAAGCTCATTTTTTATACATGATGAAACTGAGGCCCAGAAAAGGGAAGTGACTTTTCAAGACAAGTTACTGGCAGAGTCAGTACTAGAACTCCAATTCTGCAGCTTCAAAAAGACAGATTGAACTTTACAGGAAAGCCAGCTTTCTTCAGGGCTCATCTCTTTCTTTGGTGCCCTGTGTCTTTAAGAACCCAGGGCTCTTATTGCTACTCAAAACACAAAACACACTACCCGCATCTACCATTGCATGCACGTTGTTCAAAACACATTGTCAGGCCCTAATCTCCAACTCCAGCCACACCCCATACTCTAACCTAACATCACACTACATACACCACATGTACCCTTTACCCTTTCTGAGTCTTAATTATTTTCAACAGCTTGATCTACAAACTAAAGTACAGATGATTAACTATTTAGCACCTCTTTGGTGATCTATATTTCTAAAGAGGCTTATTAGAAAAGGTACTATCCCAAATACCTTTTTTGAATAAGGACAAGTTGTACATGAAACTTTCAAACATTATTAAAATTTTTTTAAAAAGATTTTATTATTTTTAGAGAGAGGGGAGGGGAGAGAGCCAGAGAGGGAGAGAAGCATCAATGTATGGTTGCCTTTCACCTGCCTCTAGCTAAGGGCCTGGTTGGAGACCTGGCTTACAGCCTGGGTATGCGTCCTGACTTGCGATTGAACCAGCAACACTTAGGTTCACAGGCCAGTGCCTTATCCACTGTGACATCAGCCAGGGCTGTTGTTGGCCTTTCTAATGTTCATAATTTTGATTCTTTTTCTTAAGTCCCTTTAACATTTTCTGTAATAATGGGTTGGGGGTGATCAACTCCTTTAGCTTTACCCTGTCTGGGAAGCACTTTATCTGCACTTCCATTTGAATGATAGCTTTCCTGGATAGATCAATCTTGGTTGTAGGTTTTTGCTTCTCCACTTTGAATACTTCTTACCAAGCCCTTCTTGCCTGCAAAGTTTCTTTTGAGAAATCAACTGATAGCCTTACAGGAACCCCATTGTAGGTAACTCTTTTTTCCTCTTGCTCCCCACCCCTCCCCACTGAGGTCCTATTTTCCTCGATATCCTGTTTCTCCTGTTGAAGCCTTTAGAAATAATGGCACATGCAGTGCTCAACTAGTCCCCACAGAGCAGAAATATCTACTGATTTATATTTTTTATTATTTTTAAAAGATTTTATTATTTCCAGAGAGAGAGGGAGGGAGAGAGGCAGAGAGAGAGAGAAACATCAAGGTATGGTTACCTTTCACCTGCCTACAGCTATGGACCTGGCTGGAGACCTGGCTATGTGCCCTGGCTGGGGAATCAAACTAGCAACCTTTGGGTTCTCAGGCCAGTGCCTTATTCACTGTGCTACCAACCAGGGCTTAGAAATTTCTATTAATTTAAAGTAAAACTAAAAAAAAACCAGGACTTACATAATCTTGTAGAATAGTATTCTAGCTATTTTTTGAACTTGTGGTTGACTTCCTTTGTGGTCCTAAACTAAGCACTAAGCACTTAACTATTTAAGAGTCTGTTGAGATAGTGATTAGGTACGTTCACATTTGAATAATGCAGTTTATTACAGCATTAATACATTTTCCCAAGCATCTTCAGTTTGGGGGCCTTCATTGCTAGAAATTTCTATTTCCACCATTTGGAAGGCATCTCATCTAATTTAAATGCTAATATGAGAATATATATTACCTATGTACAAAAATCATATAGTTTATTGGTAACTTCCATTTCAAATTAGTCTTCACTCTCAGCATCTTTTCTAACCTAAAGATTGACGAATTTCTCAACAAACTACTATTTGGTTGATATTTAAAACCTAGATTGAGGCCCTGGTTGGTGGCACAGTGGATAAGGTAGCAGCCTACAAACTCAAAGGTTGCTGGTTCAATTCCCAGCCAGGGCACATAGACAGGTTGCAAGCCAGGTCTCCAGCCAGGTCTTTAGCTAGAGGCAGGTGAAAGGGAACCATACATTGATGTCTCTTTCCCTTCCCCCCTCTAAAAGTAATAAAATTAAAAAATAAGTAAAACCTAGATTGCTAATAAAGCCTATATATTATATACTCACAATCTCTTGCTGCTTTTAAGATGCTCTTTAACATTTGTCATTTTAATTATGATGTCTTGGTGTGTTATTCCTTGAGTTTAGCTTGCTTGGGACTATCTGTGCTCACTGGACTTGTATGTCTACTTCCTTCTACAAATTAGAGTTTTCCTTCATATTTTTTCAGATAATTTTTCAATACCTTGCTCTTCTCCTTCTGGAGCCCCTATGATGAGAATGTTGGTACATTTAAAGTTGTTCCAGAGGTTCCTATGCCTCTCATAAAAAAAAAAAAAAAAAAAAAAAAAGGTTCCCTCATTGCATACTACTTGATTAACTACATCCATCAGGTTGTCTATTTTGTCCACTCAGTTCTCATTGGTACCTTGATCTGCTCCCTTTAGGGCCATACTTTTCTGTCTCCTCAGCTTGACAGCTTTCTGTGCTTGCCTGTGTCTTAGATAGTTGTTGCACCTGTCATGCTGCAAGCAGTGGAGCCTTAGGAATTCGTCAGCGTGAGGTGACCTATTTCTCCACTTTGCAGCACTAAACAGGTGGAAAGGGTCTTAGAAGAAACAAAGCCTCTTGCCCACTGAGACAGGTAGTTTCTTCCTCTGCCCCATCCCTCACTGCAGCCCTATTTCTCCACAGCTCTGTAACCTTGGATGGTCTGGTCCCAAGACTGCTTCCCAGGATTGTGCACAACTGTTCTTCTCACTATGGCCTCAGCTCCATGCTGCCACCACAGCAACTGGCTCCGTTTCCTGGTGCTGGAACTATGGGCTATGTGGTCTGGTCTGGGGAGTGTTAACTGCATGAGTGCGCTTTCCATGTTCTCCTTTCCAGCTCTGCCCCTCCTTCCTGTAGGCTATTTCTTTACTTCTTCATTTGTTGCACTTCCATGTAGTTCATTTTTCTTAAATTTCTGGTTATTTACTTTTGGGGTAGATATAAATTTTTTCTATTGTGAGGGAGATACAGCAAGTCTACCTACACCTCCATCTTGGCTCAAGTCCAAAAAGTCTTTTTATGGAAAAAACTGTATGGACATTTTGGTCATTTATTTAATAAGGGGTAATGTAAGTCAATTAGTAAAGGATTAAATCCATTACTTTTATATTAACAATTTATTAATTGCTACACGTCTACTATGTATATGCCATGCTTAAGTGTATTATTTATAGGAAGCAGTAACATCTGGTCTATGAGCCATTCATTTTGCAACTTTGTACCAAGGGAATAATAAGGTAGACTCAAGCATTTCCTAGACATTGTAATCAGCTTTTAGGTTGCACTGTGAATTTCATTAAACATATTTTTAGAGAGGGGAAGGGAGGGAAATGTCATGTATAGTTGCTTGTTGTCTGCCCCCAACTAGGGACCCAATTTACAACCCACTGGGAACTGAACCCTCAATCCTTTAGTCCATCAGCCAGGGCTGTACTGTGCATTTTAAAGGTGGTTTCCCATTGGCACACAATTAGTCACCGGTTGTACCTTTTACAGGCCAAGTATTACCCATAATTATTTTCAAAATATGTCATATGGATTGCACAAAAACTATATTAAAAAAGAACACTAAAAACAAAACAAAACACTGAGGGAGCGGTTTAGTTAAGAAACTAGTATGGAAGAACCATGGACATGGACAAGTGGGATTGACTTTGGTGGGGAAGGGGACAGAGGGGAGTAAAAAGGGGATGGACGTAATACAACAACAAAATTAGATTAAAAAAAGAACAATGAAAATAAAGTGTTCTGTAAAGTTTGGGACATGTCACTGTCTATGCTTCTAAATACCAAATCACCTAGATGACCAATGTAGAAATGAAATTACAAGTCAACAATCCCTTATCCTAAACACTTGGGACCAGGAGTGATGCAGAATTTGGAAATCTTTAACATGTAGAATGGCAGTAAGGTCCATACACTATGTATTATGAAGCATGCCCAGCAGGGTCTAGGCCAGCACACTGGTATCAAACAGTATTTCTCAGAGGAAATAAATGCTCACATCTAGCAGCATGGATAAAACCTAATTTCCTATCTATACAGATCAGGCCAGGCTATACTTGCCAGCTGTCCAATTTCCTCATCTGTAACATAAAGTTCTACTTAACTTCTTTGTCCTAGTGAAATATATACTTGTATTATGCACTAATTTAGACCTACCAGTCTAATGTGCCCCATATGGATCATAAAAGCTAGAAAATTACTGTTCAATTTCATTAACATTTTTTTCCTGTCCAAACTTTTTTTGTGTAACCTGCTGTGAAAACATATCCACTGAGACTGATGAGGGGTAGAGGGGGAGAAGAGGCATTAAACCCTTTCAGGTATAAATTACCAACATATATTCCAGTAACTTTGAAATGCTTTTCTTAGGAGGGTAGAAAAGATACCAAGTACATAGTTAAGGCAAAGCAGAGAAAAAAGGAGCATAAACTTCAGCTTATCTAGTTTTAAAAACATGCTTCAGTTATGGAACTTTTGTTTCACCACATGGCTTTTGGTCCACATGGCTGCTTTATCTCTTCAGGAACTTGGGGAAACGTCCCTATTTGTAGTCTTGGCCAAACGGGAGACACTTATATCTGGGATATTTACTTCCCTGTTTTCCCTGAAACAGAGGCCTTCAACCTGGTTCCGCCTGCCTGTTAGGAACCGACTGCACAGCAGGTGAGCAGAAAAGTGAGTGAAGCTCCACCTTGTCACCCCCACCCCAAAAACCATTTTGGTTCTTGATGCCTAAAAAGGTTGGGCGCCACTGCCCTAAAAAAAAAAAAAAGTAATAATAGTAGCTGTTCTAGTGTATATTTTAAAAGTCAACAACTGGGATTCTATTCTTAATTCCTCTATTTGTTAATGGGTGACCTTGAGCAGATTTGTGCCTTGATTTTAAAATGGAAGCTAAATATACTTAGAGCAGTAGTTCCCAGCTTTCTGTTGAGAAGAAAGTATCTCTTTATTCACTTAGTGAACATCTAAGGATTTTTTTCTTTCCACAACTGGATGTAGATTAATGCTGAAAAAGAGAAAAAGAGGTACTAGAGAACTGAGGTGGATTAGGTAAGGCTAAATTACTCAGGTGTGCCAGGCACTTCCCTAGCCTTCTGTAATACGGCAGCTGCAATGAAGAAAACACAGACACAAAAAACTCTTCCCTCATGGAGCTTACACACCAGTAGAACCACTTGAGGATGTGAGCACTAACTTTTAATTCTATCTAAAATTAGACTGGCCCCCACCCACAATCAGCAAAGCACTTAATCCCTACTATAGTATTCCATTTTTCATATTGTATCTTAATGTTCTCAAATTGTGAACCCTTATTGGAAAAAGTACATTCATCCATTCTGTTATTGAGCTCCTACTATATACCATGTATAGTGGACATAAAGAAACTTGGATAATAGTCTTTCAGATAACAGCACAGCAGCCTCTTTCCCTGCTAGCTTTTAAATGAAACAAAAAGTTAATTTAGTACTTTCTAAAGTACCTGCAGCACTGTGATTAAGAAATATAACTTCCTTAATTTATGGTACAATCTGACTTTGAATTATATGAGATAAGGCACCCTGTTTTTCAGTGTGTAGGTCTTGTAAATTCTTATCAGGCCTTAGTGGGGAAAAAACTGCATTTCTATTTTCAGTAACTTCTGATGTAATTTGAAGGTAAGTAACAGACTGTAGTGTTAGCAGTAAATGTTGCAAACTTGAAATATTTGTTCAGCACTGAAATTACACTACACCCAGGGCCAGATCTTAACTAGATAATACAGCATATATATTTCCCTATCAAAGATTTTTAATTTTTGATAATTATTTCAATATTGGCTCATTTTGTAATCCAGTATTCTGTATTTTATTTTTTTGAAAATGACACTAAAAAGGTTAAGGCCAATGGTCTGGTGGGTCATCATCACCATTGTACCTCTAGAGCTTTGTACTAAATTTGGTAATTATGCTATACTTACAGAATGAAATGGATTTAGAACTGGTTGAAACTGCACACATACCGAATATTGATACTTTGATGTAAGAGCACTGTTAAGGTTTCTTATTCAAAAATATATTTTAACCAAATGCTTTAGATGAAGATATGAATCATTTAACTTGTTCATTTCTCTAAATGAAACGAAACAAAACAAAAACTATTACACGACGTCATTAAGCAATTACTCACTCACATGGTTGGATTAAAATTCTTCACTGACTATATGTACACAGAAACTTTTTAAAAATTTTGACATATATCTCTTGGAATTCAGCAGTAAGAGGTACTGAGCACAATAGAGAGACTGAATTAGGAATGTAAGAGACACTTACCAGGTCTAAATTTGATAAAATATTTTACCTTGGTGCTCTTAAATGAAATTAGGTGGAGAGGAATCATGATTATTAAATGGCTATAATCATGAACATATTTATATTTGATTAAATTCATTTTCAAGTACTTATTCTTGCGAATAAATGTTCTCTACAGCCACCTTAATTACACAAACCTAAAAACCTGAGAAAATCATAGGAAAGAGGGCAGATTTTTCTGGTTAACTATGCACATTTGAATTTTAAATTTTGACTTTGGGGTATTTATTGCATTTACCTTTAGTGGCATTTTAAAGCCAGAAGCTAAGATTATGTAATTTGCTACAAACACAAGACTAGAAAAACAGGCTTTCTTTTCCTGAATATTAACTCAAAAGGTGAAATATTTTAAAAGTCTGAGTTAAAGATCTTCCTTAGGGAAACTCCAACTGCTGACCCTGTGGGGCACGTTCATCTGTGTTCACTTACAGAAAGGTATAATGTATAAGACTTTTAACTCCATCTATAGTAAGGCCTGCAAAGGTATCCTTTGGTAAAATGATTTTCCCCTGAATCCTGATATTCTCAACTCTGTGACTAGGTCAGAATAATTTTAATCTAACTGTTGGGTCTACATCATCTTTGGGTTGTTGGCATTTCATTTCTGAGGCAGGTAAGAAAACTGATTCTATTTTGGAAGAGATACAGAAAGGCAGTCAAGAGATAGCTTTTCTTTCAAATTTCATAGCTTGGAATATAAAAGCGTTACTTTAGATCATTTTCTTTTAGAGAACTAACTACAGTGATTCTCAATTAAGATAGGACCTGATTTTCATAATCAACTGTGGGGCTTTTTCAAGTTACAGAGGTACACAAACAAAATCTGTTATTACAATTTTTTTTTTAACTTCAGCCATTTAGTGACACAACTCAGTAATGGGAAATTTACATTCCTCATGTGGTTAAGGGCTGAAGAGAATTATTGCTTTCTACCATAGGTGGAAATGAAACTGCCTTTTCGTAAGAGCTTAGTCATATAAGTTTGACTTATCAACAAACTGTTTAGAGTAAATGTGAAGCAATACCTGTCTTTCCATTCCTTTGTACTTTGGGGCTACTTTCCAAACACACGCACACACACACACACACACACACACACACACACACATCCCCACACCCCAAAGGTCTAGCTAAATGTTTTACATCATTTTGTTTAATTCCTTCCCACACCCTTGAGGTTATTATCGCTGAGGCTTAGAATGTTACTATAATTCAGACCTGTCTGGTGTAGCTCAGTGGGTTGGACATCATCTCTCAGACCAAAAAATAACCAGTTTGATTCCCCACCAGGTCCCTGGAGAGAGGTCTGCAAGAGACAACCAATGGATATTTCTATCCCATTCTCCTTTCCTTCTTCTCTAAAAATAAAAATAAATCTTAAAAAAAAAAAAAAATTCAAACTGCAGCAATAGGAATCCAGAGGTCACTGATATTCTTCTCCAAGACAGTACAGTGAGTTCACTTACCATCTTTAAGAGGGCCTTCCTCCTCCAAACACAGACCCTGAATCTGAGGGCTGCTTTTAAAATTTCAAATCTTGCTCTCATAAGTCTTATATTTGTTCTTTAGCAGATATGACTAAAAGAATGCTATAGGGCTTAAGAGTGTGTAAAAAGTTCAAATTTAGTAACGGAGTCAAATTTGGAGCTAAAAAAGATACTATATAACATGTGCCCAAATATCAAGAATACTAAGATAACATCGTTAATTTTTAAAATTAGCTTGCAGGGTAAATTACTTTCACAAAATTCTAATATCTGATTGCCTCCCCGAGACTTGTTCCTTTACTATAATTTTGTTATAGCATTAGGCTCTTACTGGGTGTGTCTATCACTTGCTTAGCATTAGACTAAACCCTTACTCTAAAAAATATCCAAGTCTGTCAAGATATTTTGGTACGTGTGCTCTAAAATTGATCTTCCCTTCCCTCCTTCCCCAGCTACCAAGTATAAATTGATCCCTAGGTGATTTCTTCCTCTATACATTCTTACAATTCATTTATGGGTATAATTAGTAATAAACCTAAAGTCTTTGCCAAAACTGACTGGTGTGACACACCACTGAAAACAGAAATATGGGATGTGAAGGACTACTCCACCCCTACCCCTGTGCAGTCAGTCACCTAGCTTTTTTTTTTTTAAAAAACATACAGTAGCTGGTTCCAATCCTGCAGAATTTGGCAGGAATGGGTGGGCAATAATTACATATTTTAGTTTTATAGGTTCTCTTTAACAGTGACTGACTTGATACTTTAATGAGTTACCTATAATTATAATACAATTCAATGTGCTATTTCTCTTTAGAGAGATGAAAAAAAGTAGGTTTCTGTATATACAAGGCATTCCTAATTCCACTTCTCAAAGTTTTTCTAATGCAGTGTTTCTGCTGGGACACTGAGGTTATTGTTTCAGAAGCTGACATCACCAACTCCTCAAAATTAATTTTGTAAATAAAACTTGAAGAAAAACAGTACAGTCCCCCCACCACCAAAGTTAAGTATTACTAGCTAGATCCATTTCATTTCTTTTCCTTACGGTTCGATGTCCATAGGATATAAGGCTGGAAAAACTTGAAACTATCCACATGTCATATTACAGAAATTAGTGCATTACATAGGTCGCATTTCTTATACATGAGATTTCTGAGAAATCTGTTGAGGTTTTTTCCTTCACAAGTATGTCATCCAATTGGGGAAGTTATTACTTACTTATATAAAGATATAGCTTACAAAATGAACAAAATTTACTGTAATTTAGTATAGGACACAAAAATACCCTAACCCCTAAAAATAATTGAAGTTTGCAACTAAGCCTAAATGTAAATCTGTCTATCCTATTAAGCTTAAAACACTTCCATAGTTATATTGAAGATTAGAAACAAAATAATTAGCTTTTTTCCCTTTTCCTATACTTACCACTTGCAAAGGTATTTTTGAGTAACAGAATTATGTGCTCAAGCCTTTCCCATTGTTGTACTTATGGATAAATGAGACCAATACATATTACCTTTGTTTAAAAATAAAACAAACCCTTTCACCTGTGCTTGTTCCCAGAAACCGGGCATATAAGATCATTCTTCATAAAATTGTTTTTGTAGTTATCTGCATACATTTAGGAGACTATTTCTACCATGTTTTTATCACTTGCAGTAACTGTGCCTAGCCTTTCTTTGATTAAGAGAATTTGTCAGCTACAGTTGCATTTACTCCTAACAGGTGAAGTGTATACCTTACTGACCCAAAGTAACTAAATAATTTTGTTTTCAGAATCAAGTGCAAAAGAGGAAGAAAAACAGCACAAAGTTTGTCAGCATTTTAACCCTTCAGACACCCTCAGGAGGAAAGAAATTTCCCATCCTTCCACAGCGTAGACGGACTCTGAAAAATAGAGTATTGTTTTAGTAACAAGTGATTTAAAAATAGTTCATTTGAGATAGAGAAAATAAGTTAAAGACCAGCGATTTTGATGTCAGTTATAGTTATAAAAATTGGTAAAGTAATCGTAAATACGGAGTATCACAAATTTAAATAGCTGGTGATCCATGCTAACGAACATCCTATCTCTGCACTTTTTAAGCGTGTACTCTAGGTATATCCAGGAACCCGTGCTACACGGAACCAATCGCTAACCGTCAATCCTCTCCTGCTTCAACATCTCCCTCCTTTTGCTGGAAGGTGTAAAGATGTCATTTTAACCCAGGAGTGTTTCTCCTTACGTTTCTTAATTGCGGTGCCAAAGCACTTGTCTACCTTCCCAACATCTATTTCTTTAGACCCTTATGCAAATCATTTTGTATGAAAACCCAACGAGGGTCCGAACCCTTGGGGAGAGAGAAGGAAGGCTGGAAAGCAAAGTTAAAATAAATTTGCAAGGGACAGCCCAACTCCGTGGGCGGACGCCTCTCCGACACAAGTCCGCGTCCCGGGTCCCCGCACCCCAACAAAGATACCAACCATCCCACTGTCCTGTTCTCGGAGTCGAGAAGTGAACTGACTCCCTCAGTACCTTACTTAGAATATGGAGCAAGAGGCGTTGGAGGCCTACGCAGCCCCTGCAGGACCGTGAGGCCGAGGCCCACACGCTCTCTCTGATTGATTGCCACCTCCAGCCAGACCCGCTCTAAATCTGCCCCCGCTTAGCTTCCACCCTCCGGTTTCCAAGTTCGGACCCCCGCATCTCCAACAGGCTTGTCCTCCACCTCACCGACCCAACGCTTCCACGCTCCCTAAAACCTCAGCCCGGCACCGCAGAAACATCCCGGCACTCCTAACATGGCGGCAGAGCTCCTATCGTTTGCTCTGGGAGCGCCCGATTTTGGCGCATTTTGGGCATTGTAGTTCCGACAATAGCCTCAGGATCCCACCAGGCAGTCAGAAGACTACAATTCCCAGAATGCAGCGCTCTTGAGCATGGCTATTGGGGCCTTTAGGACAGAGGGATGATGTCATTGCAAAAACCCTACTGCATTCATTGTGCTACGGTCTGTATCCACCCCCCTTGCTGCTGCTGCTGCTGTTGCTGCTGCTGCTGCTGGGCTAGTGATTGCCGCTCGCTCCAGCTGAGCTAAGAGTAGCAGCGGCATCAGGGCAGGGACTGACTCCAGCCCTTGGACTTAAGACATCGTACCATCTTACGTTGCGTGCGTGACTCATTTGCACTCATTTCTGTTTATGCCTGGGGTGGGGAGAAAAATCCCAAACCAGGTGAGTTGAAGTGATTTATTCAAATGGTTATGTCAAGTTGTTCCTCCCGCTTAATTCGCAAGGCTTTCTTTTGGGAAGATGGGGGGCGGGAGGACTGGAGAGGTGCTCGCAAGCGCTGCTAAGCGAAAAGCTCTGTGCAATTTGGGTCACTGCAAAGAACAACTCCAGCAACCTTCCCCCGCGGGAGGACCGATTCCTGCCAATTCTCTAGTCGCAACTCCCCTCAACCTTTTCGAAGCTAAGGAGGGGGCTGGGCTGGAAAGGATGTTGGGAAATGCTCTTGGAAAATCAGAAAAAAGCAGAGGTGGGAGACTGCAGTCCTGTCATAAACGGCCCGAGTGCTGAGGTTTGAGTATGAAGGGGTGATGCGTGGGGAGAAATGGAGAGACAGTGATTTAATGTGGTCGCACTACTTTAGAACATTACAGTGTCGCTTGGGCGAGCACACATTCGTTTTAAAGATGAGCGTGCTTCTTCTGAGGTTAAGTTTTGTGGGGCTCTAATTTATATGTGTGTCTATGTCATTTGCCTCGCCTTTCTGCTGATTTGAGGTTACAGTGTCCTTTAATGGTGCACTCCGTGCCAGTCAGAAATATTTCACGTGTCTGGGGAAGCTTCTCTTAGGTTGCCGGAAGCAGGATTTTTAAATGTTCTCCCGACTGCAGGATTTCAGGATTGTTTGGAAGTGGAGCCGACAGATTTGTGCTTGTGTGAGTGTTTTAAATTACATTGCAATAGGCTCCTTGCCACTGGCAGTGGTACCGTAATGAGCTGCTGTTTCCCGAGGCACAGTTACCAGTCACAAATAACGGTTTGGGGAAGGGATCGTTAAGAAAATCTGGGTTCATTTTAACGCATTTGGGAAGGGGAAAGTTAGAAGCACTGTTAACCTTCACTTGCCATTACTGAAAGATACCCATGGAAGAGTGAACCTCACCACTGAAACCAAGGAGCATGGTAGTGTTTTTTTGTTTGGTTTTTTTTTTTTTAAGGGAACAGACACATTTAACAGGACAGAAAGCATTCTTGACTTGTATGATGTTGGCTCCCTTGTAAGTAATTAGGATGATTATTTCGATAAATATGTTACTTTAAGATAAACAGCTGGCTAACTCAAGAGCAGATGGGGCCAGTCTTAGCTGAGAGATCTACAACCTTGGAAATGAATGGCTCTGGGGTCAATCAACCACACTCCCCCTCTTGGAATGACAGAAGAAGGGGAAATGCCAGTACTTTATGCTTAACACTAAAATTCCAAACCTTTTTATAAGGCCAGTCAGGCTTTAGGTGACAGTATTTACTGGTTGTCTTCTGCTGCTGAACTGATTTTGTCCATTTTTAATTCAGACCTTTAGATCTCCAAAGTTACAGCTGAGTGATGATGCTTCTTTTAATGCTGCTTGTTACTGAATACGAAGGTCAATCCATTGTATGGGCTTAGTTGTAGAGTGATTTGTTGGAATGCAATGAGCAACTTTTGGACTGTCTGGCTTTGCCTCTCTCTGTTTCTTGTTGCTTACTACCTGCTTGTTCGGGAGGCACCTTACCCCTTTCCCCTGTACCTTCCTTTCCCTCCCACATCTCTTGAAGTTCTTTCAGTTTCTTTCCCTGTTTCTCTATTTGCAATTCTCATTTTTCCTGTTTCAGAATCTCCCTCTTATCACCAGTGTATCATATCTCTTTCCAATCTCTGAATACCCTCCCCGCCCCTTCTCTACCTCATCCAGAGACTCCAGATTGCATGTGGACAGGGTGAGTTTTTATTCTACAGAATTCTTTTTCAGGAGGCTTTGTCTTTTCTTTTTCTTGGAGTGGGTGCTTGGCAGAATGAGCAACAATGAGCCCGACCCCGTGGCCTGGTTTATGGCTTCTATGACAGATATAACTTGGCCCTGGGTGAATGTGAACAATGAAATGTTGCAGTAGAGTTCATGCCAACTGTATTGCTGCCTGTATTAAGAAATGCCAATGGGTTAGCAAGGTTTTTAAATGCTTTACGTGAAATGTTCTCTCACTTTCTCTCTTACTTTTTTTTTTTTCCTTATCACTATTCCAGTAAGTGGTGGGAAGGTGGTCTTTTCCTCCTCCCTTCTTTGTTGATTGCTGAGGAGTATTATCCAGGTGGCAAAACTGCCTTTTTTGGGGGCGGGGGGAGGACATTTGAGCAAAAACATCTTTGCCTCCTGTGGTTTCTTCTCCTCTCTGGATGAAAGAAGTTTGTTATTTTATACTCCCCTCTCCCCTCTTAAGAAGAAGGGTGTGGTGGTAGTTATATTTGTTTGTCTAACATTAGTGCTTCTCTAGGCATGGAAAGTCTGTCTGGCAGTTAGACGTCCATGCCCAGAGGCAACTAGTTGAGGAGAAGATTCAGAAGCTGTCATCCTAGACCTCTTTATCACCACCTTCTCATTTCTAATATTCTTTTTCTGAAGTGCTCCCTCTCCCAACCACACTTTTTAGTGTTTTAAGGAGAAATGCTGTCTTTCTGACCTTGAATGACTATGCAGTTCTTTGTGTCTCAGTTTACATATTTGCAAAAAAATAATGATGCTTGCCCCTTGGTTTACTTGGCCTCATGTCATAGCCCACTACACTCTGGCCCCAGCCTGTCATTCTGACAACAGATATTAATTGAACAGCTACTGTGTCCTGAGGACTATGAATATATCAGTGAAAAGAGAAGCTGCTCTTGCCCTCATGGAGTTTATATTCTAATAGAGGAGACAGTCATTGGGCAAGTTATTGCAAGTGTGCTGAATGTTACTGACAAAGAGGCATGTATGACAAGGTGGAATAGGAGTGCCTAACTGGTGCTCTCCCCTTGTTTGGGGAGTCAGGGAAAGTTTCCTGTAGGAATGACATTTCAAAAGACTTGAGTGAGTGCAAATACTTTCACATGTCAACGGGAGGTTCTTGGAGGGGCACAAAGAGGGTTTCTGACAGAGGGAACTGCATGTTCAAACTACAAAGGAAAAAGTAGTGAATATGAGGACTTGAAAGGAGCTCAGTCAGCATGCAGGGGAAGAGACTAGAATGGAAAAGAATGAGGCTGGAGAAGTGGACAGTGTTCTGAGCCACAGGGAATTTTGGCCTTTATCCTAAGAGCAGTCAGAACTTAGTAAAGGCCTTTAATTAGCTAGATCAATTACATCTGTAGGGAGATATTTAAACTGTTACCATGCCTGTTAAGTGGAGAAAAGATGGAGAGAACTGGCCAAAATGAATGCGTGAAGACTAAGTAGTAAGTTTTTTTTCCCCTCTAGGTAAGCAATGATGGTGGCTTGGATCTAGAGTGGTGGCAGAGGACTTGGAGAGAAGGGAAAATATTATAGATACCCTAAGTTTGATAAGATTGTTGATTGATTGGGTGTGGGGATAGGGAGAAGAGAGAATCAAGATGACTTGAGTTTTTCCTTGAGCCGCTAGGGATGCCATTACAGAAAATGAGAAAACTGCATGGGGACCCAATTTATGTTTGCTTTTATTGAGAAGGAGTAACCTGGAGTGACTTTTGGGCATGTTGAGTTCGAAGTTCCAGGAAGACATCTGAGGTCTTTCTCTCGCCCTGTCTGCATGTATGATGCAGCATGGTGGGATAAAAGAGAGATCTGGTGAGAGCTCTAAGACCAGATACTGCTTATATATTAGCTGTATGATATTGGACATATCATATTTTTTCCCTGACCTTATTTCCTCATCTGTAAAATACATCTATTCCATGAATTTATCCTGACCACCAACTATATGTGTACTGTTCCAGGAAGATAGCATTGAATAAGTTAGTGTTTGCATTGGAAGAATTTGCTCAGGTGGGGGAGAAAGACAAATAATCACATACAGGTAGATATGTAGATCTTGGTAGGAGAACATTGCCCCAAGAGAGGCTTTTATTCTTCTTCCTGGGGGAAGGGATGGTATCAGCAAAGTGGTTGGTGACCTTCGATCTGAGGCAAGAGGGCACGAAAGAACTCTCCACACTGTCCCCAGGCACCTAATAGAGTACCTTGCATAAATTAGGGACTCTGAATATTTGTTAATTGAGGGCACTAATCTAGGTCCCTAAGGGTCCATTCAAAAGGAGGCAGTATCAATGTATTGGAGGAGGGTAATTAGTAATGCAGATGTCAAATGTGAAATGCTTTTAACAAATCAATTAACATGTATTCCTGAGACCTGAAGCCTTTGAGATGTTTTGTGGATGATTTTGGGGGAAATCCAGAAATATTTCAGATCTGTTTTCCTTTTAATCTGCATTTCCTTTATTAAGATTAGTTTCTAAAAAATAATTGAATTGTATATAGTTCCTGGAATCAATGGGATTTAGACTTGTGAATTTTATAGATAAGTAAAGTTACAAAAATATGATCACATGGTGGGTGTTGATAGTGGTTATTTTTCTATAGCTAAGCTTTTTGTAAATTTTACTTATCAATTGATGAGAGATAGGGAGGAAGGGAGGGAAGGAAAGAGAGAAAGGGAAGAACTTCAATTTGTTCCATTTATTTGTACATTCTTTATGTGCTCTTACCCAGGACTGAACGAACCCTCAATCTTGGTATATGGGGGCAATGCTGTAACTAGCTGAGCTACCTGGCCAGGATTTAAAACTAAAGATTTTAAAACATTTCAAAATGTATTTATTGATTTTAGAGAGAAACTTCAATGTTTTGTTCCACTTGTATATACATTCGTTAGTTGATTATTGTATGTGTCCTGACTGGGAATCAAACCCACAACCTTGACATATTGGGAGGACAGTCTAACCAACTGAGCAACCCAGATAGGGCACAAAAGATATTTTTCAGTAATGGAAAAAAAATACAATAAAAAAGATATTTTTTAAAATGTCCCCTTTCGTGTTTAACTCATGAAGGACATTTAATATCAAGAATTGTAGAAAGAGCATACTTTTAAAATAAAAAAAAAAGTATTGCACTTCATGAAACATTCTTTACCTTTTTTTTATTTTCTCACATTGTTGAATAATAGTTACAAGAAGACAAGCAGTAAAAATACTTAACACTATAATCATTTATGAGAACATTGCCCTATGTTCTTGGCTGTGATAAAAATGCGGCCCATCTCCAAATAAGAACATTTTCAAGTGTAGGAAAATTTTATATGGCCAATAGATACTTTATTTTCAGTTTTTTTCCCCCCATAGGAACCCAAACTTTAAAAACTAGATAGACCTCTTCAAGATTAGTTTAAGGTAGGAGTTCTTAATTTGTCCCTAGAGGACCCTCAGGGAGACCATGAACCCCTGAGATCATATGTCAATGTGTTTGTGTGAGTTCACATGTGCATACACATCTTTAAATGTTTTTATTTTATTTTATTATTTTTCAGAGAGAGGGGAAGGGAGAGAGGGAGAGAGGGAGAGAAATATCAGTTTATGGTTGCCTTTCACCTGCCTCCAGCCACGGACCTGACTGGAGACCTGGCATGCAACCTGGTTATGTTGCCCTGGCTGGGAATCGAACCAGTGACCTTTGGGTTTGCAGGCTGGCGCCTTATTCACTGTGCCACGAGCCAAGGCCACATTTATTATTATTATTATTTTTAATCACTACATGTGTGTCCTTGGGCAAGTTACTTGACTTCTTTGAACCTCTGTTTTTTTGCAAAATTGTTGAGGTTTAAATGAGATAATATATTTAAAAAGTTCGGTACTATGCCTGGTATAGTTGGTGTTCATGGTAACTGTTTTTAACATTAAATGTATTTATTGTTTTAAATATTTTATTTATTGTCTGATTCTTGCTTAGTGCCCACAGTGACAAAATGAGAAGATAACAATATAACTAGAAAACCTGATGCAACCAAAAGTACATAATATCACTGATATAGTAGAATTCTTGCCAGAAATGTTTAACATAAATCTAATTATGAGGAAATAATCAGACAAATCCAGATTGTGGGACATACTGCAAAACAGCTGGCCTTCGATCTTTGAAAATGCCAATGCCATGAAAGGCAAGCAAAACAAACTGAAACAAAATGTATGGGTGACTGATCTAATAGATGAAAGGAGAACAAAGCGTTATGACAACCAAATGCAACATGTAAACCTTGATTGAACCCTGGACTTAAAAAAAAAAAAAGCTTTAAAAGACATTTTGGGGACAATTGGGGAAATTTTAAAGGGAGCAGTGTATTAGATATCAGTAACAATGTAAGTTTCCTTGAATGTGATAATGGTACAGTCTGCTTCGCCCAACATGTTGTCTTTAGGAAACCTAAAAGACATTAAGGGCTGCTTCAGGAGATAGTGATTTTCTTGACCACTGCAAGTATTTAACAGCCTATGTGCTGGAACACCATTTGTTGGGGATATTGTAAGTGAACTTTGTGTCTTTTCTAAACATGATCTTGTGTATTCTGTAAGAATGCCAACTTCTACAATTGGCACTCTATCTTTGATATTACTAGAGACACTAATGCAGGTGGAGCTGCAAACTAGCTATTTCCAAAGTAATGAGAAAAGGACCAGAAAAGGCACGGAAATACATAGCTTAAATTGTTTTTTCATTCTAGACAAAAGACTAATCAACATTACAGAAATACAAAATGAACTACATAGGAAAAGTTCCTCTAACTCCACCCCACAGTGATAATCAGCTGTTGAGATTTTGATGTGTATTCCTCTGTCATTTTCCCCCCACAAATAAAGTAATGATATTAATATAATACATACTACTTTGCTTGCTTTATTTAACTTAATATATTTTGGGCATTTGTCCCCATATTTGCATTTTGCTCTAACCCATTTCATTGGCTGTTGGGCACCGCTACAGTGAGCATTTGAATATGTATTCTTTTGTGGTGAATACTAGGTAGAAATATTAGGTCAGATGGCACCAACAGTTCCCCTTTAATTGTCCCCTGATTTAAATTCTTATCAACAGTCTTTAACAGTGCCATTTCTACATTAGCCATTTGAGCTCAACTCTCTTGCTAAGGGAAGGAAGTTGCCATGGATGGACAGAAATGGAATTTCAGAGTTCCTGCTGGTTCCAGTGGTGGTTGCAATGAAGGTTGTTATGTAAATAACATGGAAACCCCTGGCAGAGAGAAGTGGCATACGTTATTCCTGTCTGCAGTGCAGTGTAATGTTTAAAAAGTGAACTGAAAGAACAAAGCAGCCAAGAATTTTCCCCAGAAAATTCTGCAGGAAATTTTAGTTTTGAGTTATGGTTAACTTCACTAAAATGAGGTCACCATCAACCTTGAGATGAAAGTAACCTCTGCTGCCTACTTCCTCTCCTCAGTCACACAACTACACTGGAATGGGGAATTTAAGCTTCCCTTTTAAAGTATTTGAAGCAGGTGGTTAGAGGCCTGATTGCTCACCTTTCTGAATATCAATAGAAGCAATCCAAGGGCAGATTTTTGACTTTTTGCTGTAGAAAAAGTAAGAATTTAATAGTAGTCATCAGTGACTCACTGTGCCCTCACAGAGACCCAGAAGAAGGGATTGTAAGGATCATAAGCTGTGAATTATGTCCATTCTTTTAGCCAGTTATTTCCATTCTTTTGTGGCTGAGCGGAGCAAATCCAAATTTGAGTTGTGTGCTAAGTGGGTAATTTATCTTTTCAAGCTTTAGTTTCTTCATCTATGAAATGGGGATTGTTGTGAGGCTTAAATGAGATAACATGTATAAAAGATTTTGGCACATTTATGTGCATGTAAATATGTATCAGAGACAAATATGCTGTTGTCTCTGACTGGGCCAGCTATATTAATCTTGCCTTTAACAAAATTTATAGACCAAGAGACATCTGCCTCCGATTGTCTCTTGTTTCTTCTTCCTCTTCTTTTTTTTTTTTTTTAAAAGAGAAGATTCCTTTGCAAATTTTTTTGAAAGATTTTATTTATTATTTTCAGAGAGTAGGGAAAGGAAAGAGGCAGAGAGGGAGAAAGACATGAATATGGTTGCCTTTCACCTGCCTCCAGCTATGGAACCTGGCTGGAGTCCTGACTTGCAACCTGGTTATATACCCTGGCTGGGAATCGAACCAATGACCTTTGGGTTTGCAGGCTGGCGCCTTATCCACTGTGCCCCCAGCCAGGGCTTCTTATTTCTTCTTTAGCCAATATTTGTGAGCATAAGCTAAATGCAAGGTCCTGTGCTGGGGGTTCTGAAAGAAAAACAAAGGTGGAGCCATCCAGAAGTTTGCTCTCTTCCCCACTTTTATTCTAGGATACCTTTTGTTTTCAATAAAAGATGCTTTACAAAGGTGTATTATGTATGCTGTCTTATTATCTCAATCTTAGGCAGTAGATTTGAGCTCAAGTGTTTCATATAAATGAGGAAACAATTCTTAGTGAGGTTAAGTAACTTTAAAAAAAAATTACCTCGCTTAAAATTTTTGCAGATATAGGTCCTAGATAGATTTTCTGGAACCAAAACCAGTGCTTCTCCGCTGCTTCCTGTTTTTGCCCTGCCTTCTGATCAAATATAACTTTCATGAAGACAGGACTGGCTGGTGACTTTTAACGGGGTTCATTTTACCTACAGGCATTAGGGATAGGAACTTTCTGTAGACTGTTGAGTTTGCTGAAGCTGTGATGTAAACTGTCATTGCATCTTCTGGGTGCCAGATGGTTTACAGGTTTTATTTGATCCCCGCCAACTTGTTTTGAAGATTTTTAGACGTATAGAAAAATTGCAAAAATGTTACAATGAACACCTCATACAGCCTTCATCCAGATTCATTACTTTCTTTATCTACACACACATTTTTTTTCTAAACCATTTGAAACTGAGTCACAGATAGCACAGCACTTTATATCTTAGCACTGGAGTGTGTATCTCTTAAGAACAGGACATTCTCCTGTGTAACCATAATACTTTACGTTGAAACAATTTTCAGATTTTCCTAGTTCCAGTGTTGTCTATAACCTATTTTTTTGGGTCCAAGATGTAATCAAGGATTACACAAGGTAGCTGTCTCTTTAGTTTCTTGAATGTCTTTTATGACATTGAAATTTTATTTTATTTTTAAAGCCTAACCCAAGGATACGTTTATTGATTTTTTTGGAGGGAGAGGAAAGGGGGAAGGGGAGAGAAAGAAAAAGAGAAAAAGAGAGAAACATTGATGCGATAGCAATCAGTTGCCTCCTACACGTGCACCAACCAGAAATGAAACTCGCAACTGAGGTGTGTGCCCTGACCAGGGATCAAACCTGCAACCTCTTGGTGTATGGGACCATATTCTAACCAACAGAGCCACCCAGCCAGGGAGACATTGAAATTGTGGAGATTACAAATCTGTTGCCTTGTTGTAGGCTGTAAATTGGATTTGTCTGGTTGTTTTCTCACTATTAGACTCAGGTTAAATATTTGTGATAACAATTCGCCATAGGGAATGCTGCATCTCTCCCCTTGCATCACATTAGATGACACATAATGTAAGTTTGTAACATCATCGGTGATGGGAGGTTTGATCATTTGGGTGAGGTAGTGTTGCCAGGTCTCTGCTTTGTAAAGGTACCCTTTTCTATTTGTAATTAATAACATTATTTGTGGGATGATCCTTTGAGACTGTTTAGATATCCTATTCCTCAACAATTTTTCTCCAATGATAAGGATTATCACCTATGGATAATCCTTGCCTTGGTCAATTGATATCTATGGGTGTTTTCTGATTGGTTAGCTTTTAGCTCCTCCTCTTCTCCCGGGTTGTTGTTGTTGTGTCCCTAGGACTCCTGGATTCTTTTATCTACCCAACGTATTACAATCCATTACCAGCCTTCTGCCTTTTGATATACAAGTTGTCTGAAATTCAGCCACGGGGTATATATCTCTTATTTTAATCCTAAAAGCAACCTAATAAAGTAGGTGAGATTTTGCCCACTTTATAAGTGAGGAAATTCAAGCAGCTCAGAAAGTACAAGTAATCTTCCCTGAGTCACATAGCTGTCAGCTGATGAGGCCACATGCAAACCCAGTCTGACTAACCCTGAAGTTGTTTCTGCTACTCCACACTCCTTCCTGGCAGTCCAGGGGCAGAAGGCCGTCTGATGACACCAAGTTAAAAGCCTTGCATCATTGGTAATAGCAAATTACTGGAAACAACCCAAGTGTAAATCAGTGGGAAACTGGTTAAACAGTACATTCACGCAAGGGAAAACTATTAAACTACAAACAAGAATTAGGGTATTCTTCAGGTACTGATATGGAAAGAGCTCCAAGGATATATTAAGTGAAAGAAGGAAGGTGGTAGAACAGTGTATATTTTGTGAAAGAAATGGGACTAAATCCTGTATTTCAGTTACATCGCTGGAAGGATGTAAAATAACAAAGTGGTTAATGGTATAGGGCAGTAGGATGAGTAGTGTGTATAGTGAGATTTTTAAAAGATTTCCTATTTTATATGATGTTAATTTTTTCAATAGCTTTATTGAGATATAATTCACATATCACACAGTTTAGAATATTTTTGTTATCCCCAAAAGAAACCCTATACTTGTTAACAGTCATTTGCCATCTTCCTCACTTCAGGGCCCCCCAGTCCTGTTCAGCCACTGATCTTTTCTGTCTCTGTAGATTTGCCTATTCTGGACATTTCATATAAATGGCTTGTCTAATTAGCATAATCTTTTCAAGGTTCATTTGTAGCATAGATTAGTACTCCATTTTTGTTTTATTACCAAATAATATTTCATTATATGAATATACCAAGCTTTATTCATTTTTCAATTGCTGGCCATTTGGGTTGTTTCCACATTTTGGCTATTATGAGTAATGCTGCTATAAACATTTCATACAAGCTTTTAAGTGGACATTTGATTTTAATTTAATTTACATCTGTATCTAGGAGTGGAATTGCCGTGTCAACTGGAAACTTTATGTTTGAACTTTTGAGGAAATGCCAAGTTGTTTTCCACAACAGCTGCACTATTTTACATTCTCTCCAGCAATTTCTCCACACCCTTGCCAACACTTGTTACTATCTTTTTTATTATAACCCTTCTAATGGGTATATCACATTGAGTTTTGAACCATATGAAAATATTACCAATGTAAATATTGATTCCAAAAATAAAATAGACTAAAAAAATGAGAAAGAAATGACAGCTCAAAAAGAAGTTTCAGATTGGTAGCCAAAGGGTCATGGTGTGGTAAGATGGCTTCAGGCAGAGATGTGTAAGGTTTCCGTTGTTTTTTTAAGGATTTTATTTATTATTTACAGAGAGAACAAGGGAGAGAGGCAGAAAGGGAGAGAGACATCAGTGTATGGTTACTTTTCTCCTGCCTCCAGCCATGGACCTGGCTGAAGACCTGGCTTGCAACCTGGTTATGTGCCCTGGCTGGGAACCAGCAACCTTTGGGTTTGTAGGCCAGCACCTTATCCACTGTGCCACCAGCCAGGGCTAGGTTTTCTTTGTTTGTTCTGGAATCTTGATCCATATACATTTTCCTTTTCATACCAAGCTAACTTACTTTTCCTCCTCCAGTGCTCTCCCAGGTTCATTGCCCCAAAGACTGGGGACCAAAAGATTTGGACCTAAAGATTTCTTATACTTTAGAAGCAGCTCTAGAGACAGAATGGCTGGGACCATGTTAGTTCTTAAGACCAGGGAAGTATCAGGATTTTTTGGGCCATGATGCCCTCACATTGGTGTTCCCAGTATACATGGGGAGGGCATTAGACAGGTTGCTTTAGCCACTGAAGACTGGTCTTTAGAAGAAACCCACCTATGTGAGCCTGCAGACTAGAGTTTGAATTTCGTGTTGTGGCATTTTTAAACTGTGTGATCTTGGGCAAGGCACAACGTCTCTTAGCCTCAGGTTCCTTATCTATATTAGGATAGTTTAGTCTAAAGTATCTTCCCAGAAGATACTTTTTAATTACAAAGGCAGAAAGAGTGACTTTACAGTAAAGAAATATGGCAGACACCATTTATACTAATTGATCAAAGTTAATTCCAGTGATAAGACAAATCAATATCTGAGAAGGATATATCACTTGTGTGGCATTCCTGCTGAAAATGCATGATCTGAATCTAATCACAAAGAAATATTAGATAAACCCAAAATTGAGAAACATTCTACAAAATAAATGGACTGTATTTTTTAAAAATGTCAAGTCCATGAAGGACAAACACTGAGGAATGGTTCTAGACTAAAGGAGACTAAAGACACCTAGAAACTAAATGCATCACATGATTCTGAATCAGATTGAACCAGGGAAAATATTTTTCTTTTGCCATAATGGACATTATTTCATGAATTGATGAAATTTTAAAAAAGGTTGAGATTATAGAATATTTATATTAATGTTCTGATTTTAATCATACTGTGAAAATATAAGAGAAGTCCTTATTTTTAAGGAAATGCTAAGCAGTGGTAACGTAAAATCTGTTTACAGAGAGACAATGATAAGGTAGGTGTGGGAAAAATATTACCATTTAGGTAATTTGCATGAAGGGTATATATGAATTCTTAATAATTTGCTGTTTTTTTGTATGTCCGAAATTAATTAAAAATAAAAAGGTTAAAAAGGAGGGGGAGAAATGCCAATACTTAGAGCACAATGTTGTTGTGAGTATGAAAAAGGACCTGTGCATTGAGTCTCAGCATGGCGCCCTTCACCTGGTGGGTCTCAAGATTCCACATTCAGTAATACCAATCTGGATTCATTGTTACTGCTGTGATAATGTGTGTTTGGACTGTTACTTGCCATAAATTGGTCTCAGAATACTGCAGGCTCTTTGCTTTTAAAGTTATTATGGTCAGGAAGCTAAAAGGCATGTTGGTATGCACAATAAGTGACTTTTATTATATAACTTTTTAATAGTAATATTGGCAAACAGTTTTTGAGCTTATGGTATGCCAAGCACTGTGCTATTTTTTTACAAGTGATAGCATTTAATTGTGGAAAAACCACGTGAAGAGAGCTGTTTATGAGCTCAGGCCAGCAGTCTCCCACTTCTTTCTTTTCCACATGACAGATGCCGCTGTGTCCTTTGCCAAGGACTTCCTGGCAGGTGGAGTGGCTGTAGCCATTTCCAAGACAGCGGTATTGCCCATCAAGCAGATAAGCAATACAAGGGCATTTTAGACTGTGTGGTTCGTATCCCCAAGAGGCAGGGAGTCCTGTTCTTCTGGTGTGGCAACCTGACCATTGTCATCAGATACTTCCCCACCCAGGCTCTCAACTTTGCCTTCAAAGATAAATATAAGCAGATCTTCCTGGGTGGTTGTGGACAAGAGAACCCAATTTTGGAGCTACCTTCCAGAGAATCTGGCATCAGGTTGTGCTGCTGGGGCCACCTCGTTGTGTTTTGTGTATCCTCTTGATTTGCCTGTACCTGTCCAGCAGCTGACGTGGGAGAAGCTGAAGCTGAAAGGAACCTCAAAAGCCTCAGTGGCTGCCTGGTTAAGACCTACAAATCTGATAGGATATAGGGCCTGTATCAAGGCTTTATTGTGTCTTTGCGGGTTATTATCATCTACTGAGGTACCTACTTTAGTGTCTATCATACTGCAAAGGGAATCCTTCCAGATCCCAAGAATACATCTTCACCAGCTGGATGATCTCACAGTCTGCCACCACGGTGGCTGGGTGGACTTCCTATCCATTACGACATTGCTGTTAGGGCGCAAAGGAACTGATATCATGTACACAGGCACGTGCAATTGCTGGAGGAAGATCGCTCATGATGAAGGGGGCAAAGCCTTTTTCAAGGGTGCATAGTCCAATGTTCTCAGAGCCATGGGTGGTGCTTTTGTGCTTGCCTTGTATGATGAAATCAAGAAGTTCACATAAATTATTTCCTAGTCCTCCCTTACCCCACTCCCTATGAACAGACATGTTGTATTATGTAATGTACTTTAAGCATTTTTTGACAAACTTTTGGCTATTTAAAAAAGTTTTTTATCAATAGCAACTATTTACTGGTTGAAATTGAGAAGCAATAACCTGACCAGTTTTTTCTTAAAGCCATTTGATGATGGTGGACTCAGTTATATTTTTTATTTTAGTTGCTCCTGATAAACAATCAATTTCAAGAAATAAAAGTAATCTGAAATATTTTAAAAATCATATGAGGAAATTGAAACTCTGAGAGCTTAAGTATTGATAACATATGTAAGATCCAATGACTAGCTTGAGGCAGATCCAGGAGCAGAGATCAAGACTGTCTTACAGCAAAACTTGTGCTTTTCGGCTGTGATTCTGCCCTTTTGCAAATTTGTGTGGAAACGATTTCATTTTAACTGTGTTTGGAGCAGAGTTCTGTGTTATTTACTTAAAGGCATTTTTTGAGCATCTGTCCCCTGTCAGGCACCTAGAGAACTGTCGAGATGATTTGAGAGCTGGTCTTTGCCATTAAGAAGTTCACACTCAAGTAGAAGAGATAAATCAGATACACCCTTACACACCCACGTTCACAGTGATATTATTCATAATAGCCAAAAGGTGGAAGCAATCCAAGTATCCATCAACAGATGAACGGATAAGCAAAATGTGGTATCCACATACTGTGGAATGTTGTTCAGTCTTGAAAAGGAAGGAAATTCTGACACATGCTGCAACATGCATGAACCTTGAAGACATTATGCTAAGTGAAACAACCCAGATAGAAATAGACAATATTAACCCCTGGCTGGTAGCACAGTGGATAAGGTGTCAGCCTGCGAACCCAAAGGTCGCAGGTTCGATTCCCCAGCCAGGGCACATAACAAGGTTGCAAACCAGGTCTCCAGTCAGGTCTATGGCTGGAGGCAGGTGAAACACAACCATGCATTGATGTCTCTCTCCCTCTCTGCCTCTCTCCCTTCCCCTCTTTCTAAAAAATTAATGAAATAAAAAATCTTAAAAAAAAAAAAAAAAAAAAGAAATAGACAATATTGTATAATTCCACTTATTGAGATACTCAGAGTAATCAAACCCAAACAAATAGAATGGTGGTTACCGGGGGCTGGGGTAGGGGAGAAGCAATTGGGAAGTTGTTGTTTAATAGATACAGAGTTTAAGTTTTGCTAATTGAAAAAGTTCTGGAGAGTGGTTGCATAACAATGTGAATACACTTAACATAACTGAACTGTACACTTAAAAATGGTTAAGATGGTAAATTTTATATCATGTGTATTTTACCACAAATAGAAAAAACAAACAGGAACAACCCTTGTACTATGTGGTAAAAACTAATTAGTGAGGTAGGAAGGTCTAATGAAGTTATAGGAATTAGAGATGGCTTCCTAGATATGGTGGATATAGCTGGACAGTGGGAGATGGGTAAGATTTGTGTGGCAATGAGGAAGGTGGGAAGGGCAATCCAGGTGAAGGGAACAGTGAGCAAAGTTATTGCGGCTACTTGGTGCTGTTTTAAGATTCAGTTCTGGCAAGGAACAAATCTCCAGGTATGTGGTTCTATAATTATGGGTGTCTCAGCCTTCTTTCATGTGGGCAGAGACTTAAATGCAAAGTCTTAATCATGCTCATGAGGTTGTGGTATGCTGGACAGGGACTCATTCACGATTTATTCAGTAAACATTTATTTAGCACATAGGGTTGGCACTTTATGTATGTTGGCAGCTTGAATACCCCCAACAACTCTGAAGTTATTAATAGTTGCAATTAACATGCAGAAACTGTGACTCAGAGATGAATTAACTTGCCCAAAGTCACATGACTGATAGGTAGCAGGAACAAGAAGACTTTGCTTGTGAAGCCCATGCTGTATCCTCCAAGCTACACTGCCTCCCCCTGGGGATGAGAGAAATATCTGTATTTGAACTCAGTCAAAATGGCATGTGACTCCCACCACTTGTTCTCTTCTTACTGCTCTTGAAGCTACCCTTGCCAAGTTATCTTACAGCTCTGAGGCTCTGTCCTTATCTGTGAAATGCAGATCCTGTATTAGACCAGGTTATTTCTAATGTTTCTCCTAGATTAAAAACCCTATTCAAGCCCTGGCTGGTGTGGCTCAGTGGGTTGAATGCTGGCCTGTGCATCAAAAACCCTATTCATTCCACCCCCCTCCACCCATCAGTCCATCCATCCAATGCTAATTTGGTATATTATATACCAGGTACTGTGCTGGTGGGTACTGATAATTGAGATTTGACAGAACGCTATTCTTGCCTGAAAGGAGATTGTAACCTAGTGAATGGGACATAAAATAGATGATTATTGTACAGTACGGCCATATTGCTGCTAGTGGTGTGTACAGAAGGCTGGAGCATAGAGGAGGGGATCCTGACCCTGTCTAGGATAAGAGGATGTCAAGAGGAAATGATTCTAAACATCAGGAGGGTAAGAAAGAAGATCACGGAATCTCGTCTTCCCTGTTGTCCCTATGGCCATATTTATTAAACTCAGTAAAACATTGGGAAAGTCAGAACTCTTTTTTATTTTAAGTTTTGTGGAAAGTTTAGTTGAATTTGATCATTGTTAAATTAAGTACAGCTATGTACTGAAGATCCATAAGGTTTTGGATTCTCTTTCAGATTGGAGAAAGATTACAAAGTTGAAAAGTTACCTAGGAGTTCCTTCCTTCCTTTTTTCTTTTCTTCCTTCCTTGGAATTTAGGAAGCATAAAGCAGACTAGTAAGTCCGACAGCCCAGAGTTATTTGGTATGTTCAACTAAAGTCACAGATGATTATATTTCAAGTGAAATAGCCAAGATATTGAATAATATACATGATTCTCTCAAGATTACTAAGGACTGGTGGACTAATAATAATTATAATGACTAAGTATTAGAATTCCAATACTAAAGAATTGAAGTGAGGGTTGAGGGGGAAAACTTAAGAGTTAACCTTTATTGAGCATCTACTGTGTATCAGGCACTGTGCTATGCCCTTTAGATTCATAATTTTGTTTTATCCTCTCCACAGTCCTATAAGATAGGTGTTCTTATTCTTTACAGATACAGAAACTGAAGCTTAAAGGGGTTGTGACTTTTTTTTTTTTTAAAGATTTTTTTATTTTTCAGAGAGAGGGGATGAGAGAGAGGCAGAGACAGAGATAGCAATGTATGGTTGCCTTTCACCTGCCTCCAGTTACAGACCTGGCTGGAGACCTGGCTTGCAACCTGATTATGTTGCCCTGGCTGGGAATCAAACCAGCGACCTTTGGGTTCGCAGGTCGGCGCCTTATCCACTGTGCTACCAGCCATGGCCTGAGGTTGTGACTTTTTAAGGTCACAGCTAACTAGAGACTGAGCACAGGTTGTTTAAATCAAGGCCTTTGTAGCTTATACTACCTCATGCTCTTTCAGGATCCTGGATTTTCTGTTTCTGAAGAAGCTTCACTGTGGTACAGGGCCTCCCTCTCATCCTTGGGGATGAATAGTCAGGAGAGGCCAGCTCTTCACATTTTTCAACATGCTAAAGGACAGCCCCCTCGATTTCTTGCGTCTTCCTTCTGAGTTGGTGGATCACCAGCTACCAGGGATAAATGGCTCTTACTAAAGTGTTTGTTATTTTCCTTTTTTTTTTTTTTTGCCTTTCCCAGACAGTATATGAATGTTTGATTTTGACAATTTGCCTATGACCAGTGGCTCATGGATATTATCTGAGACAATGCTGATTGAGACTAGCCAAGTCTATGCAGTTGATTCCCTGTCCCTCTCCAACAGAGTACCTGCAGCTCTTTTGCCCTGGATTCTATCTTTGGAGTCCCAAAAGACCTTGCCTGGTTCTCAGAGGCCTCCAACTATGAGATTCTGACAAAATTTCATGGAGGTCTCAGCACTTCTAACCCATGCCTCAGGCTTCCTCCTCCTCCCTCAAGGCCTCCCTGTGGGCATAAGCTATGGTGTCTTATGTAAGGGGATGTTTTCCCAGTTGGTTTTGGAGGCAGGCCAGGCATCTATCCCAGGCCATTTAACCCCTGGAAAGTTCCCATATATGGCTTCATGAAACAGAAAAAAACTGTCCTCCAATATGGGTTGAAGAATTATGGCACTGGGAAAAAGCCTAGTCCCGTCAGACCATTTCCCTGCTCTGGTAATCTAGTCTGGGCTACAGTGAAATGGACAGAGGATCTGGGGTTAGGACACTGGACCTCAAGTCTTGGCTCAAGTCACAAATTCTGGGTCCATGAGCACTTGACCTGTCTGAACCTATGTTCTTAGCTGTAAATGAAGGACTGATGACAATCTCATCTTCATACTGTTCTTCTGAGAGTCAAATATCTCAACGTACAGTATAAAGGTGATTCATAACAAGCCAGAAGAATAGATCACAGGTGTCAGTGCTTGCTCTAATAAAGCAGTTTTGGCTCAATCAGAAACATTTCTGGAAACCGAGCAGGATGCATGCTCTGTCATCACTGGCCTCCAGTTCCTGGCAAACATTTTTATTGCTCAAGTAGGCATTAATGGCATCATTCTCCTGTTTATTTTTGTAATCTTTTCATTTATAGTCTTTTAAATGCTCCCAGAAGCTTTGTTGATTCTTGAATGTTTATCTTTGAAAACTCTAGTCAGGGTTGTATACTTACACCCTACCTATTTACCCCAGATTAATTATTTGAATTCTTGGAGCTGTGTGTCAATCCATTTCCCAATAAATCAGGGGACAGCAGAGCTGGCTATGTACGATAAATGAGGTTTATGTTGCTTGATAGGATTCTGTACGGTTGAGGACTCCTGAGGGTGTCTGATAGTAGGTCAATCTGAAGGCAAGGTTATTACAACTTCGTACCTGCTTCTGGTAATGAAATGAGAGTGGGGAGAGAGTACCTTACTGTAACTAGTTCATGATTTTGGATTTGTGGCCCTTGGGAACTGAAGAGTTTTTTGTGTGTACTGTCATCAGTGTGTTGTAATTATTACCCTGCTCTGAGAAATTGTCTAGGTGTTCCCTACACATGTGGGGACTGTTGCCTATTGTTATCTTCTTGCCCTTTCAAATGTTTGCAGTTTATTCTTCTTGTCTGTGTTCCTCGGAACTCTTCAAGTTGTAAATGAGAAACCCCAACTCAAACTAGCTTGGACAAAGAGGGAATTTATGGGAAGAATGCTGGGGTATTTCATATTCTTCAACTGTAAGAAGGATGGGTCCAGCTGGAACCAAGAAATATTAGAGCATGTAATTGCCCTAACAAATCCCAAATTTTGGTGAAAGAGAGATTTGTTGTTTCACTTATTTATGTATTCATTAGTTGATTCTTATCCAAGCCCTGACTAGGGATCAAACCTGCAACCTGGGTGTTCCTGAACTCTTTTTTTTTTTTTTAAAGACTTTATTTCATTATTTTTAGAAAGAGGGGAAGGGAGAGAGGCAGTGAGGGAGAGAGACATCAATGTATGGTTGCGTTTCACCTGCCTCCAGCCACAGACCTGACTGGAGACCTGGCTTGCAACCTGGTAATGTGCCCTGGCTGGGGAATTGAACCTGCAACCTTTGGGTTTGCAGGCTGGCACCTTATTCACTGTGCTATCAGCCAGGGGCTACTGTGCTACCAGCCAGGGTCTTGAACTCTTAATCGCACTGTGAATAGCAGAGGCAACTAACCTACACTCCTACTGGCTCCAAGTGAAAGTTCTCACAGAATAACTGTTGGGTCAGTTTGGGTCATGTGGCCACTCTTGAACCAATCAGTGGTGGGCAAAAGGCCGCCTGGTCACTGAGAGCCTCACTGGGGCTACTCTTAGAGAAGGAGGAATCATTGTGAGACAGCCAGTCCACTTGCCAGCCACCAGCAAAGCCTAACCTGTCATTTTGTTTCTACTCTTGTGCAAAATTCAGTGCAGTTTTATAGTCATCTTTCCATTCCTTACCACAGCCAAGTCAAATGATTGTACTTCCCTGACTCCATGCCATCATCATTTGTAAAATGTATGACTATTCTGAGTTCCACTGAGAAAGAGAAAATAAGGTTCTAAATAAACTATCGTGGTACTTTAGTACTCATCATTAATTTGTTCTGGAACTTGTGATGAGTACCGAACAAATTTTACCTGTAAGAATTAATGTAATTAGAACTGATTTATGAAAGTTCCCCAAAATTTTCATATTTTACTGGGCTAATATTAACTAATGAGGTTGTTTTGTAATACATATATATATATATATATATATATATACACACACACACACACACACACACACACACACGTATATAATACTACAAAGAGACATGGATAAAAAGTGACTAATTACATAAAAATAAAATATAACTGCACTTGTACTGAGAGGAGTTCCTGGCATAATGGGATGGTGGCAAGGTGGAGGATGGGGAGGTGGAGGAATTGGGTTAGTCGATGAAAGGGGTGTCCTTGTCCAGGATAATTCCAGGTGATTTCTCAGAGGTTTCTTCTGTTTTCTGTCTCTTGGCTTCACTGAACACTGTTGGAGACCCAGATTTAGGGAGTTTCACTAGAAACCTATCAAGAGAAACTTGTTTCTGTCCGTGTTTCAAAATGTTTCTGAAGTATGACATTGTTCATTAAACAGATCCACATTTTGGCTGGATAGAGCTTTGTCTGGGTGATACTTTTTCCCAAGTTTTGAACTTCAACTAATATACTGAGTATTTCTTATATCAGTGTAGTAGATGGTTCCTCTTTTCCCTCCTCCTCATCTGTAGAAATTTCCTCAGCCACTATCTGCTGCTGCTCCTTTTGAAGTTTCTGCAGCTCCTCAGTGCTGGGCTCTGCTCTGCTCTCCCACCAGCTCTTTGACATCATCGTTGACCTCAGGCCCATGGACTTTCCCAGAGACACAATACACTTCACTTTTGGGCTACTGGGATCATCTTTTAAAGCCATCAAAGTCCCTTGGAATGATAGCTTCTGGCCACAGTTTCTCCCAGGCAGAATTCATGGTCTTTCAAGAGACTTCATGTCGGGCCTCATCTGGGAGAATAACATAGTGGAGGATATTAAATGGTCCTTCCAGAACTCTCTGAGTGTCAGCCATGTATCTGAGGTTACTTCAAAACACCTCTGGCAAAGGTCCTTCATATAGAGTTTTCCGAAGTTGGTCCATGGGCTGGAGCAAAGGCGTGTTAGGGGCAAGGACTTTGCAGTTATGAAACAGCTCCTCCAGTAAGTGGTCCTCCGAGCCCAGTTAACAAAGCCCCCAGAGGCAGATTGTTTCCTGAAAATAGTTTTTCACTATTTTCCAACATGAATGTATACGTACTCGTACTGTTAAAAGAATAAACAGTAGTCTATTTTGAGTATTAATATGCAGTTTCCCCACATATACTTGATAATAGTAAGCAGGCCAATGTGTTTTCCAACATTTATTTGAATCACCTCAAACTTCCTATTAAACTTCACATTCAAAAGGCAGATGTGAGTCTCTTTGTGTAAATATGAAGAGTCTGCAATGCCTTTCATGGAGGCAAAGTAAGGAGGTAGCAGTTTTATCTTATGGTGGAGGCAGTCTGCATTTCTATACATTAATTATCTAGACTCCTTCCAAAGGCTCTTTTTCTTTTTTTATTGTTCTATTACAGCTGTCCCAGTTTTCCCTGTTGCTCTCTCCTGCCTGGCCCACACCCCACCCCTGCTCCCAGACTCAGTCCCCACCCTGTTGTCCATGTCCAGGGGTCATTTATACTTATTCCTTGGCTAGACCTTTTTCCTTGTTCTTCCCTTTTCCTCCTTGCCCCTCCCCTCTGGTCACTGGCGGTCTGTTCCTTGTTTCTATGCCTCTGGGTCTATTTTGCTCATTTGCTTGTTTTGTTCAGATTCTTTTTTACTGAGTGGTGATATTTCATGCCCCAGCGGCTGCTCTGGATCACATGCTCTGTACAGGAGCCACCAAGAAGGGCTGATGCAGACACTCAGGGCCATGCTGGGTCCATGAAGCAGGGATTACAGTGGTGGTGTTGGGAGAAAATGTGGTGAGGCTTGTTTGGACCAGCAAGCAGAGAACAGACATTGTTGGACTTTTCCTAAGAGAGTGTCCCTCTTTCAAGCAAAGATAATCCTTCAGCTAAGATTAAACTCGTTTTTATTCATTGCAAAAGATATGAAAACAACAAGACTTTGGTAACTAAAGGAAATTTTCTGAGGTTCATACAGAGGTTAGTAGAGAGTCAGTGTCTGTCTCTCCTGGCTTAGAAGAAGTTTGCCTGATGACTCAGGAAGACAAATCCAAACTTTATTCACTTCTCTAGGTTGCGGGCCAGGTCTGCACTTGGGGGCATGTGAGAGGTAACTGATCAGTGTACCTCTTGCATGTGTTTGTCTTCTTTTTGTTCTCCCTTTCCCTATCTCTAAAAATAAATAAAATCTTAAAAAAAAAAAAAAAGAATTAATGAAAGATGATAGTTATTAGTCTACAACCAAGATTTATACTTCCATGCCTCAGTACCACTGCTCTTTTGTTCTTTAGTCCACCCATTAATTAAAAACATACTTATAGGCCAGGTAATAATGAATAAGACAGATTCAATTTCTGCCCTCTTTTTTTTTTTTTTTTTTTTTTAAGATTTTATTCATTATTTTTAGAGGGAGGGAAAGGGAAGGAGGAAGAAAGGGAGAGAAACATCAATGTATGGTTGCCTTTCACCTACCTCCAGCAGGGGACCTGGATGGAGACCTGGCTTACAATCCAGGCATGTGCCCTGACTGAGAATCGAACTGGTGACCCTTGGGTTTGCAGGCTGGTACTCAATCCACTGAACCACCATCCAGGACTTAGTTTCTTCACTCTAAATGTTATCCTCCCTGGTTTATGAAGAGCCTGGGAATAACCATTGAGATATACAGGATATTGTTTTCCAACCTTCTATGTCATTGTGTCTGGAGCATAATGCCTTGGGGTAGAGAGTGACATGTGTGACTCCACCTCATTATTGGGCATGGGGGCCTTTAGGCTTCTGGTCAGCGGAGAGGAGGGAGAGCTCCAAGTAGCTTCTTTAGAGGAAAGTAAAGAGGGCAGAATTCTTAGGTCAACTGTGCAATATTTGAGGATTGTCTGACAGAGTATGAGGCTGGGGTGTGCTACTGGAGATGCTTGATTGAGAGACGGCAGAAAAGTATTCATAAGCCCCTTTGTGGGGAATGCCTTGTAGCCATACAGAATGAAGAAGAGCAAAGGGAAGGGGGAAAAAGAACGCGAGAAAGAAACTCATCCTTTGAAATTAGCAAAAGATATATCCTCAGGGGTGATTTATGGGTATACAAAGGAGGAACATTAAAAGAATAATTACTGGCTGTTTATTTTGGAAGAGTATATGTAGGGGAGGCAGGCTATTTCACCTTACACTAACTTCCTTTAGATGTTAATAGGATCATATATTCTAGACTTTCCTTGGCTTGCTGCCCTGACATAACTGTTTGAATTCCTTGTTTTGGTATTATATATTCTTGAAAACACAGGGAAAAGGAAACAATGTGTGTGCTATATTATTCCATATGCCTTTCTGTGGATGGGATTTATTCCCTTGGATCCATGGCCATTAAGATAATCTGTTCTGATGATCTGTGTTTCTGAGAGCTGTTTCTAGATAGCTTTATAATTTGCCCAAGGGGTTTGTTCAGGGGATGGCTAAATGTATTTTTTATTTGGTGGAAGAAGGTGAGTCTTATTCTTGGTTATCTGAGCTCCAGGCTGGTACAGGGATCGCCATCACCCACAGGGCCAACAGAACTACATGTTCCCCTTGTGCGGAGTTGATCCTGGGGGCATTTATTAGGTGGTCATTTGATATACATTGACCCTTTTGGTGGGGAACTTAGTGTTACTGCTGCAGAACCCATTTATTCAATAACAAATAACAACTCCTACTGTGCAGATTATTGTTTCAGTCTTGGGACTACTCTACCCAACAAGCCAGAATCCAGCTGTTCAAGGAAACCAGCAGGTTTGAAGGAACCTTAGAGATAATCTAATCAAGGGCTGCCAGCTTTTTCTGCAAAGGGCCAGAGAATAAGTATATTTATTTTAGGGGACCACACACAGTTTCTGATGCATATTATTCTTTGTTTGCTGTTTCAACCATTTAAACATGTGAAAATTATTCGACACTTTGGGGTGGGGCTCATACGCTGGATTTGGTCCATGAGCCATAGTTTCATACTTGGCCAGCTCCTGATCTAATCCATTCCCCTCATTATTATTATTATTTTTAACCAATGGGAAACAGAGACGGAGGATGAAATGACTCCCTCATTTGTTATCTTCTCCCCACTCCCCCACGGTCACAGAGCTGGTTCTTGATGCTACTGGCTTGGTGACCCAGAGTGCCTAGTCATTTTGTAAATGTATAGTTTTGGAGGTATGAATTTTAGTCCATTATTAAGTTTTAGATGCCTACCACATTCTAGGCACTGTGCTTTGGATTGAGAATGCCAATTAGAATGACAAAGTCTTAGGCCTCAATCGGTGTAGCTGTAGGTGCAGGCAGCTAAGATGCACTGTGGAAAGTGGTATAATAGAGATAAGCAGTGGGTGCCATGAGGTACAGGAAGGCACTCTTCCCTCAGTATGCAGGGTGCTTCTGCCGGTGAATGAATTAATCCATTCATTCCTTGCACCTCTTCCACTTGTTTGGATGCCACCACCCTGCCTAAAGGAAGGGTCAGGGGCCTGGCTTCTTCCCCACTTACTTGTTTTTCACTTTGGGACTCATACCTCATGCATGGCCAATGTATGTATGTATGTATTATATAATTAAAGGAACTAAAATGGAAAATGATTCAGACTCTTACTAGAAAAGGATGGTTTATTTGGCACTTGCTTTGCTGTACCAGTTTATTTAAGCAGGAGCACTGAGACACATCAGAAATCATGTAGTTTCAGTCATAGAGCCCTTTAATATTCTAGAGTTGGAGGGACTTCAGAGACCACTTTAACTGTATACCCTTTCATGTAACAGATGAAGAACATGAGACCCAGAGATGTTAAATTTCTGGGTCACACAATTCATAGAATGTTAATGTTGCAAATGACCTTAAATGATATCCAGCATAATCACCCAGATAATAAAAAAGAGTAATAATTATAGCTAATATTTATTGAAAGTTTATTGGCATGGCCCTAGCCAGATAGCTTAGTTGGTTAGAGCATTGTCCTGATACACCAAGGTTGTGGGTTTGATCCCAGGTCAAGGTACATGAAAGAATGAACCAATAAATGTATAAATAGGTGAACCAACAATTCAATGTTTTTTTTCCTCTCTCTTTTTCTGTTTCTCTCTAAAATCAATCAATAAAAAGTTTATTGACATGTATAGTTATATATATTATTTAATCTTGACAGTAACCTAATGTAATAGGTACAATTACCATCCTCATTTTACAGCCGAGGAAACTAAGTTTGAACAGATTAAGTAAAATTTGCACAATGTCACCCAGCCAATAAATGGTAGAGCTGGGAATCAAGTCTGGGCTCAAATGCTTAATTTGTTCAGAGTCCTTTACCCCCACTTGCTTAAGTGTTTGGACTGTGCTTCTTCATTAGTTTATGAGCTCTTGGGGGCAGGGCCTATGTGTTTCCCCATTCTGGTATTGACATGTAAAATTTGCTCAACAAATGTTTGTCCAGTGAGCGAATCATTGAGTCAGTCAAGTCATATTTGAAGCGGTTAACACTTTCAGTGACAAGCGAATGGAAACCCAGTGGCTGAACAAGACCCATGCCCAGGTCTGTTGATGTCTTATCCTTCCACCAGGTGTATGTGCTCATATGCAGATGTGAGCCAGAAAAGCCTGTTGCTCTGCAGCTGTCTTTACAGTGTCACTGAACAGTTTTGAGAATTTACATGAGCAGTGGAATTCTCTTTGAACATCAAAGATTCCTTAAAGATGGGACAGCCTGGTTGGTTTCTTTGAATCTGATGAAGTTTGTAGCAGCAACTGGAAGGTTCTCTCTGCATGTGATACCTTCCTTCCTCCCTCCCTCCCTCCCTCCCTCCCTCCCTTCCCTTCCCTCCCTCCCTCCCTCCCTCCCTTTCTTTTCTTTTTCTCATTTTTCTTTCCTATTCTCTTGTCTTCTCTTTATTGACAAAAAAATTTTTTTTAAATTTTATTTTCAGAGAGAGGGGAAGGGAGAGAGACATCAATGTATGGTTGGTTGCCTTTTCACCTGCCTCCAGCTACGAATCTGGCTGGAGACCTGGCCTGCAACCTAGTTATGTGCCCTGGCTGGGGAATTGAACCAGCGACCTTTGGGTTCCCAGGCCAGCGCCTTATCCACTGTGCCACCAACCAGGGCTTGCTCGCTTTTCCTTCCTTCCTTCCTTTCTTCCTTCCTTCCTCCCTTCCTCCCTTCCTCCCTCTCCTTCCTTCCTCCCTTCCTTCCTTCCTCCCTTTCTTCCTTCCTTCCTTTCTTCCTTCTTTCTTTCTGTCTGTCTGTCTGTCTGTCTGTCACAACTATTTAATTTAAAGTTACATTATAGTTTCAGACTGTAGTCTGGGGCATCCTGGAGTTTGTGGGCTACAGAACTGAGGGATTCAGTAAGGAAGAGGGGGTATGCATGGATTTGGGGTTGAGCCAAATAATGCCCCAAACAAACATCTTTGCTGAAGTAATTTGTTGGTTCTGACAGACGAGAACAACCAACTTATTAGATATATGGTACCTTGTTATGCATTCTTTCTTTGTAAGTTGAATGCTTTTCTCTTCTCCTGACAGTGGTAATATATGGGCTTGTTTGATTGGAGATTTTTGAAGTCAAAGACATTTTAAATAGATTTGTCAAGATTGTTCTAAAAACAAACCTCTATCTAGAGTACTGTTTTTTTTCATCTAAAGAACAGCATGGGCATTGTTTGGCGTTCATGGTAAGGGAAGTTTCTCTATATGGCATAGTAAAGCTGAGATTCTTGGATTTAAGCTCAGAAAGCTATATCCTTTGAACCAAGCCCCTGGCTTGGTTCATATGAGTCAATACACAGAATTAATAACTGCTGCATATTACTTGGAGAAAAATCCAAAATAAACAAAGGAGGCTTTCATTCAGCTGGGAAAAAAACAGAGTCAGGATCTATTGGTAAGAACTTGATGGATTTTTAAGGGGAAGAGATGTAATACAAGATCCTCTTCTCATTAGTAGTCATTTGCGAAATCCCTTAAAATAGAGAAACATATGAATATTTGTTTTCTAATACAAAACAATTCAAAGACCTACTCATGTTTTTTGCCAAAGATTTTTTTCTTTTCAAGTTTTAGCCAACCACTACACATTTCTTTCCCCCTGATTATATTAGGGAGGAAAACCTCACTTAGTGATTGCTTGCTGTTAATACCTACTTTTAAGCACTTCTTATCTGTGGATCTTTCTCTTAATTCTACCAGGGTCTGTCCCTGGTTTACTCTCCCTCCCTCTTCAGTGGCAGTAATTGCTCTCGGTAAAAAGGAGTAGGAGGTGAATGATGAAAAAAAGGATAGAAGGATCTGTTCACTACATGGTGGCTGTTGTGTCACCAGATAAGTATTTAGTGTCACCATGTTCTGGAGGTAGGTATGCATTTATATTTCTAACTTTTCATGTTCAAAAATTCCAAATGAACAGATTAGTGCAGAGGACACTAAAAAAGTCTTAGATTTACTAATACTTAACATTTTGCCACATTTACTTTATCTTTATATGGGCAGATTTATATTTTGGGGGCAGACATCATGATCCTTAATCTTTAAACATGCCAGTGTTTATGTCCAAAGCGTAAGGACATTCTTCTGCATCCCCACAATAGCATTATCATGCCCTAGAAATTTAACATTGATTCTGTAATACAGTCTATATTTAAATCTTATCTTTAATTAGTTAACTATTGCTGCATAACAAAATCATGCATCTTCTTCCTCTTTAATCCATTCATCTAAATGCCCTTGAGAATTTGTGTTCTTTCCCATAATTCTAAATTCTTAGTTATTATTCAGGCTTTGTCTTCTTATATTCTCCCTCCTTTGGAAGGCTCCTCATCTTTTCTTTGAAACTGTTTCTTCTAGGCTTCCATTTGTTGTGTGCTCTGTCTTCTGCCAACTGCTCTGACTTTCCAAAGGAAGAACAACAGTTATTCTGGCTTCTGTTGGTTTGTATAAGAGTGACATTTCTTAGGACTTTCTTTTATGGATGATGGGCCATTATATTGGCAATTTATTTGCAGTTTGAAGATTGTGGTTTAAATGGCTTACTTGCATTTAAATTGATGTTCTGCAGCCTTAGTTTTTTGATGCTATGCCTGTTAGGAATCAATGTTTGTTGGAATGATTTATTCATTCAATTATTTATTTATATGTTTATTTTAATTTTTCTTCTTCTAGGAGCAAGCCCTTTAACATTTATTGCAATACTGATTTAGTGGTAACAAACTCCTTTAGCTATTTCTTATCTGGGAAGCTCTTTATTTCTCTTGCAATTTTAAATGATAGCCTTGCTTGATAAAGTAGCCTTAGTTGTAGGTCCTTGCTTTTTATCACCTTGAATATTTCATGCCAATCCCTTCCGGTCTGAAATGTTTCTGTTGAGAAATCAGATAACAATCTTATGGCAGCTCCCTTATAGGTAACCAACTGCTTTTCTCTTGCAGCTTTTAAGATTCTCTCCATGTCTTTAAACTCCGCCATTTTAATTATGATGTGTCTTGGTGTGGACCTTTTCTAGTCTATCTTATTTGGAACTCTGGGCTTTCTGGATGTGTGTGTCTTTTCCCTTCATTAGATTAGGGAAATTTTCCATCATTATTTCATAAAATAGGTTCTCAATCCCTTGTTCACTGTCTTCTCCTTCTGGTACTCCCATGATATGGATGTTGTTACCCTTCATGTTGTCCCAAAGGTCCTTTACACACTTCTCATTAAAAATATATTTTTCTTCTTGCTGCTCTGCTGGGGTGTTTTTTCTACCGTGTCTTCCAAGTCACTGATTTGATCTTCTGCTTCATCTACCCTACTGTTTATTCCTTTCAGTGTATTATTTATTTCAGATAGTTTAGATATTGCATCCTTTATTTCTGACTTTTATGGTTTCTGTGTCCATTTTCATGCTGTTGAGCATCCTTATAATCATTACTTTAAATTCTGTATCTGATAACTTGCTTGCCTCCATTTCACTTAGCTTATCTCCTAGAGAATTCTCTTGTTCTTTCATTTGGGCCCTGTTTATTTGCCCTCCCATTTTGGCTGCCTCTTTGTGTTTGTTTCTATGTATAAGGTGTATGTGCAAAGACTCTGCTGTAGATTTATGTGTTAGACACTGACTATGACAGGCCTTAGGCAACCTGAAGCTATCAGCAATCCAGAGCTTGTGGCTCCCTCTGCTAGGTCAAGATGTGTGCAGAAGGAACCAAGCCTCACGAAATCTAGCTGCTACCAACACCAGACCCTGGGGAGGGTTAGCTAAAGTCTCAGAGCTCCCAGAGATCTGCCTCCACCTGCAGGCTTTCTGTCAGGCTTAATCAATGAAAGTGCCTCCAGGTTTCCTCCTCAGCAGCCAGGGTTAAGCTTCCATGGTGGGACAAGAAAGATTCCTGCTGGGAGGCTATTGATTCTTCTCAGGCTGGTGCTACATGGAGGGGAGTGCTTTGCCCAAGAAATATGGCTTCTGCAGTGTGGGGGATGACTGGACACAGGAATCCTGGTGGCTGTTCCTTCAATTCTCCCCTCAGAGCCACCAACTCCAGACTCTTCTTACATGGCTCTAGTTCTGTCTTCTCTTCCTCTGCTGAAGTCCAAGGTAAGTGGCTGCAAACAAAATTTTTTGTGTTAACTTTCTAGGAGGCTCTCTGCATGTCTACTAGCCATATTTCCTTGGTGGACAGAAATCCTGCTGCTTTTCACAGTCAGATTTTTTTTGGTTTTCTTTCCTGGTTCCATTATTGCAGGCTAGGGAGCCCAGTTTGGGGTTTAGACACCACACTTCTCAGGGGGAATCCTTGTCCCCACTGGCTGCTGAAATGACCCTCTGAAACTTCAGCTACTGCCCATGGGAGCCCAGCCAGCTTTCTCACACCTCCTCTGTGCTCTGTACCAGTCTCATTGTGGTGATGTGGTTTCTCCCATAAGTCCTTGGTCTTAAGGCTCTTCTCCAGCTAGTGTTCAATTGGTTATTCAGGATGAATATTCTATAATTTAGTTGTAATTCCAATATTTTAAAAAGTATATTTTATTGAGTATGCTATTATAATTGTCCCAATTTCTTTTCCCTTTAATCCTTTCCATTCAGTACCTCCCTTCCTTTCAGCAATCCCACCACCCTTCATGTCCGTGGGTCATGCATATAAGTTCTTTGGCTTCATTCTTTTCTGTACTATTTTTTACATCCCCTGTCTATTTTGTACCTACCAATTACGGTTCTTAAACCCTGCACCATTTCTCCATGTCTCCTCTTTCCCTCTCCCAGCTGATAACCCTCTAAATGATCCCCATACCTATGATTCTTTTCCTTTTCTGTTTTTGTTTTGTAAAAATTAGATGAAAAAATGCACATAGATTACATAGTACCTGCCAACATATAGTAATGGCTCGATAACTGTCAATTATTATTATTGTTATTATAATGCTTCAGACATTGGGCTTTGGTCCTCACAGCAATTATCCTGAATTAGGCATTATTTTTCCCATTTTATTTTTCAAAAAAAGACACTAAGACTCAAAGGACTTAAATAACTTACCAGATGTCACAGAACTGGTCAGGGCTATTTGATTCAGTAGTTTGTACCTTATATCTACACAAAACCTTTCAGCATTTTGTGTGACACTTAGAAGTAAACTAGGAATCACTTTATATTGCCTGTTAGGGAAATTTCAGGCACAATTTCCTTGTAAATCCTACATTTGAAAAGGCAAATGAGAACAATATTAGCTTATTTCAGGCAATAAATCCTTCTAAACCTTAGAATTCTGTGGATTTTAGGTTAAGAGGATCTGATTGCCCAATTATTGAATTCTTCATCTAGCGAATGGGTGATCTAGTTTATTTCTTCATTTGTTTGCTTATTTATTTATTTATTCCTCACATGCTTATTGATTTTAGAGAGAGTGGAAAGGAGGGAGCAGGGTAAGAAACATCATTTTAAGAGAGAAACATCAATCAGTTGCCTCTAGTACATGCCCTACCTGGTATGAAACTGCAGTTTATGGGGTGACACTCCAACCAAGTGAGCCACACTGGCCAGGGCTGGTTTATTCTTGAACATTTCCAATGACAGGGAAGTCATTGGCACCAGGGGCAGCCATTCCACTTCCCACAGCTCTGACTGGGACACAGCTCTTATATCAGCTGAATTCTTTCTTTACGCCTGCCCTTATTCCTAACTCTTGCCCCCTTCCCGCATCCCCTCTTCTACTCAGTAACCAGAATTCTCTCCATAAAGAACAAATCAAATTGTTAGTTCCCCTAATTAAAACTCTTACTTGATTTCCCATTGCCCTTATGAGAAAATCCAAACTTTTTTTTTCACGGTCAATAAGGCCCTGCCTCACCTCAGGCATTCTTTCTTCCTATTGCTCACTCAGCCTTGGTTCTGGTGGCCTTTATGCTCTCAGACATGCCAAGTGTTTTCCTGCAGATGTCTCTTGCACTCTTTCTTCTGCCTGTGCTCTTCTTTTCTGAGCTTCACAAATGGCTGGCTTATTCTCATCTTTCAGATCTCAGCTCTCATGCCACTTCCTCCCAGAGGCCACTTCCTGGTCATTCATTTGAGGCCCTAATCTCATCATGCTGTACCTATCTTTCAGACCACCTTGACTTCTCTCATGAAAACATACAGTTTTTGGTGACTGGACTTAGGGCTGTCATGTTAGCAATTGTATCCTCTATAAGTGGCACAGTAGCTGTCCACACAAGGTATTCCATAAATGAGGACTATGAATGGCCTCGTAATTGACTGAATGTAAGGGTATGGAGTCATATTAAAAATGGAGTTGGAGTGGCAGGGCCTACGTGCCCATCAGTGGATGATTGGATCAAAAAACTTTGGTACATTTACACAATGGAATATTATACAGCAGAAAGAAAGAAGGAACTCCTACCCTTTGCAACAACATGGATGGAACTGGAGAGTATTATGCTTAGTGAAATAGTCAGTGAAGGACAAATACCATATGATCTCACCCATTACAGGACAATAATGAACAAAACTAACAACAAGCAAAACAGAACCAAATATATGAATACAGTGAATAGGCCTTCAGTGGTCAGGGGGAAGGGGGTTGGGGGAGGGGGAAGGAAGAGGCAAGGAAGGGGAGCAGTTTAGACAAGAACCTAGTATAAAGGAACCATGAACATGGACAACAGGTGGGATTAGCTTTGGGGGGAATGGGTGGGGAGGGAAGGGGACAGAGGGGAGCAAAAAGGGGATGGATGTCATACAACAACAATAAAATTTAAAAAAAATGGAGTTGAATCAGAGCTTTGCAACTTTCTGTGTGACTTTGGGCAAATTATGTTATTTCTCTGGGTTTTAGTTTCCTTACCTGTATAATAGCAATCTTATCTACCTTGCAGAATGTTGTGAAGATAATTAAGGTATCTGCTGTGAATGTACCTGCCATATTACCTGTCACATATGAGGCCTTCAGTTCACTGCAAAGCCTCGTGCTTAATTCTAAACATGTGTAGAAGAGTTCTGTGAAGTTTCAGCTTGATTAATAGAACTGTTTATATAGTGTGCCTGTGTGTGACCCATCGCCTGGGTGTAAGATGCATGTGACTCCACTGAGGTAATGTTTACGTGGCTGGTAAGACAGTTCTAATCCTGGATATCAGTTGTTATGCATTGTGGTGCTCACACAGGGGTGCCAAGCCCAGATCCTACACTGGTTCACTGAACACACACCCAAAACTAAATGCTCAGACGTAACTTTGTTCTATGGGGCCAATCTCTTGTCAAGATGGATTGAGATGCTCTATCTAAACAGTTATCTCCCTTGGGAAATCACAGTTACTCTAAGAGGAGGCACATGGTCTTCTGTCAAGAATATAAAATAGGCCTGTGAGCTGTTTTGCAGGGGGTGGGTGGAGGTTGCTGTGAGGTGTGTGGGCCTGTGGAGCAGAGCCTGCAGAAATGAGCTGTTGGCTTCTGCATACACTCACCAGGTGGTAGCCTCCTTCACATGTGCAGTGTCAACAGAGCGCATGGTCCATGGGAAGGTAGAAATGTCACTGTCAGCTTATCTAGAGCCAGTGATTCTGTGCCCCACTGAGGAATGTGTGAAGCAATTAAAGGGTAACTTTGGATGCCTGGGTTGGATGTCATCCTGCAAAATGAAAGGCTGCCCGTTTGATTCCTGGTTGGGGTGTGTACACGAGGCAACTGATCAACATTTCTCTGTTGCATGGATGTTTCTCTCTTTCTCTTTCTCCCTCTCTTCCCCTCCCTCCAAAGATAAATAAGTAAAATCTTAAAAAAAAAAAAAAAAAAGGGTAACTCTGGAAAATGGATTACCTGCTGGGAAGGATGCAACTTGCTCGCTCGGCCAGCACCGCTTGGCCTGGCGGTGTAGGTCGTTCCCCTGTAGAGGCTGTTTTGGTGAGTATTTTAACACGGAGGCTCTGAAATGAGATAGACCTGGGGTCCAACGCTGGCAATGTCATCGCCTTGACCAAATTATTTAACAACTAGCCTTAGTTTCCTCATTGAAACTGGGGATAATAATGATTCCTATCTATATTTGGTTGCTGTGAGGATTAGATAACCTAGTGTATGCAAAAATCTTAGTTTAGTCCCAGGCCTGTAGTAGATGTTCAGTAAATAATGATTCTTTTTAATAGGCAGGATAGGTTAGGATTCTGAGTTTATGTCTGACAAGTATCACCGTGTTGAACTTTGAGCCTTGGTCCGCCACTTGCCAGTTGTGTGTCTAGGACAACTTATCTAACCTCTGAGTCAGTGTTCTTATCTGTTACATGCAGGTTATGTTTCCTATCTCAAAGTGGATATAGAATGAGATAAGAGCACCTGACATATAGTAAGTGCTCAAGGTATTAATTTCTATTACCTTTGGTTCTTGAGTATCTGAAGTATGGTCCCTTTAAGCTTGTTAAGATTCCTCACTAGGCTTGAATGCAGCTATGTTCAGACAGCTTTGGCAGAAAAAGACACTTTTTTTTTTAATGACTGTTTCATAATCTGTTGGCGCAGATCTGCTGCTGCCACACCCTGTACCTCTCAGGGTCCCAGGGTTCTATTGCAATTAGTGTGTGCCTTGCCTCTCACCTAAATGACCCTGGAAAGTGGCTGCTGTGGAAGTCAGCTGGATGCAAAATGGATTTTTCTTTCTGCTCTTTGGGGCAATGCTGGCTCAGGGATTCTTAGTCTAGGAGGAGGGGCTGGCGGGCCTGCACTGCTGTTGGACTTAGCAGACAGGCGTTTTCTGGTTTTCATTAAAATTCCCTGGCTGTCTTTCGGGATTGCTCCATTCCCTGTGACTATGTGTTGGAGTTGGTGTAATGTTCTCTTAGCCTCACACACCCATCAAATCACAGTGGCCCCGAGGATGAGAGGAAATTGAAGGTGGGGACAGGCTGGCTAAGAAATCTTGCTGAGTAACTTTTGCATAAGGGACCCTCATCTACAATAGCAGAGATCGAATTTTGCCAAGTCTTAAATGCAGATAGAGAGGCAACCAGAGCTGAGCTGGGAATCCTTTTACAGATTGCTCTTGATGACAGACTTGGAGGGCAGATAGAAGTTTCCTGGAAGCTGTGAAGGGTCTCTCAATGTTGCATTCATCAATAAAATGAATTGGGTTTAACCAATTCATAAGAACCTATGTACACCTATGTTCATAGCGGCACTATTTACAATAGCCAAGTGCTGGAAACAGCCTAAGTGCCCATCAGTGGATGAT